>JAZHYW010035481.1:0-27757 GCA_037355805.1 Ixodes ricinus
ACTCTAAACAGTTGTTTATATCTTTGCCATAGGACGCGCTTTACAGCGCTGTCACAGCTACCGGTGCGCGCGCGTTCCATGCACGAGGGCTCATCTCCCGCTCTCGCCGACGGCTCGAGCACGGCCGCTAGCTCAGCCCTCACCCGCACGAGCGGAATGAGCCGCTCGATGCATGGAACGCGCGCGCACCGGTAGCTGTGACAGCGCTGCTAAGCGCGTCCTATGGTAAAGATATAAACAACCGTTTAAGAGTACCGTTGGTTGAGACTAGCTGAGACGCCAGAAAGTCTGGTCGGTACCATTTTGAGTGTTTGTGCGTATGGCGCGTGCTTTGCTCGCCTTCCTAAGTGACACAAACGCACGTGCTGGGCTGCGGAGATCGTGCGCAGGGCTGTGAAAGTGTCAACAAATTTAGAATCGCCTCCAGAGTGGGCTGGCGTATCTAGAGTGTGCCGGCCACCTGACGAACGCGCATAACTCCCGCACCGTTTGATGCTATTCGCATTAACGTAGATAATCATTCCCAAAGGATGGGTTCTGCTGATTTTTGGTCCCTGGCCTTCCAGTCACCGTGGTGGTGGCAGTGCTGGTGCGACGTCGGGTGTTGCCGTCCCCACGTCGCTGCAAATATGGCGCTTTCTAAAATGAAACTGAGTACCGCCGCATGTTCATCAATATTCCTGTTCTTGATTAAATCGTACGTTGCTACAAAAATCTCTCTTTAACTGTGTCGAAGTATTGATTACCTGGGTTTATCTCGGTGGGCTTTCTTTCTCAGCCGAAACCGAAACTGAGTGGCCTACTAGTTCCCAGATTGCATTGTGCGTGTCGTGCAACGTTGGTGTCGTGCTACCTCGTTGGTGTCGTGATAGGGGGCTTCGACTTTGGAATTCAAGGACAGCCGGCTAACACTACGGTTCACAGAAAACCACACCTCGTAAAAAAGGAAAAAAGAAACGTGTTGATGCGTCAAAAATGCTTGACGGCGGCGGCTGAGAGCGCGCACGTGCTCTCAGCCTCTGGGACTCTGGCAACAACAACAACAACCGCCACAACCGAAAGTGCAAGTTCTGACGTTCTGACGGCGGCAACGACGGTCCGTGTGGTTGACAGGGGTCCGCATGTGAGCATGTGAAAGTGAAGTGGACTTCTCGACCTATTCAACAAACAGGTATTGTCCTCGGTACGTTGTGCAATGCGCTGACAAACTGAGGTACAGGAGGCGAACGCGCTCGGGGACGCATACGCGTCAGAACGCCGATCTCTGATTTGAATGATGAGTGAGTAGAACATTTCTTAAACACAAGACGGAGGCTGCAAAGAGAGGCCAAACACAGGACTTCTGCCTGTGTCTCAACTCCACTCGTCGAATGCGAAAGCCGAAGGTTAGATGCGTGTGTTCCGCGTTTTAATGCGTTCGAAGTGCAGTGGAGACAAAGGCTGCTAGCTTTGATCTATCCACTACTCGATGTCCGACGAATCCCATGAACCGTGCATTCTGCGGTATCTGTATGTGTGATAAGCGTGTTCGCAGCGGATTCCCATCGTGCTTATCACACCGTGACGCGCGAATCTACAGCGTTCGTAATCTGCTGACGTGTAAATTCCCAACTCGTTCTAGTGATTTTTTTTCTTCCTTCTCTCGATTAGCACGTTTGATATTGTTTTCCGTGACACCCCAGTTTGTAGCGGGTTCTTGCGTGTATATCGCATTGTGAAGCGAGAATGCGTTGTGCTGCTGTACCCAGAGCCATATATCTAGAGAGTTCAGCCATTCGTTAGGAAACATAGGAGACAAATGAGGAGGCGCCATTGGCCGAAAGCTGACTGGGCGTGTTCCAGGGTGTTTTCCCTAATTCGCATGTGGCCAACCAGAAGCCGGAAATAATACCCTGGCAGTGGTCGCGAGAAACAAACATGACAAGTGTGTCGGAGTAACTCTCGTTGATTGAAAATATGGTACACGTGACGTTTCAACCCACGGTCATCCAAAATCATGGTGGACGAGTGCAACTAGCAGAACGATCGATATAATCCGATACGCCAAGCGCAGGGGGCTGGGAATCTGCCATCCGAGCGGTCACACTCTGTCCGAGCAAAACAAAGTTGACCGGCACATTCGTCTCTTGCATCTTTCTGCACGATCATGATTGAAACATCACGTGCACCCTATTTTCAACCATGAAGGGTTACTACCATTTACTCCTACGCGCTTATTAAAGCCTTATCAGAACTGTTTCTCGCTATCACTGCTAGGGGATCCTTTTCGGCTTCTGGTTGATCAAGAGAGCACGTCAAGCCCTCTTTCTGCTTCTGGTGCATGCCCTGGCTCTGCCCGCACCTCCCATTGACCAAACTCTCTCAATACACTGCTCTGGCTGTACCTACGAGAGGGGACTTCATAGCAAATTTCGTACTTACTGCACCCGTGCTTATGACCAATATTTTGATAAAAGTTAGCTGCCTCATCCCTGAACATTACCTCAAATTTCTCACTATTTATTTTTTTCTTTTGGGTGGACTTTACAGGATATTAACATATCTAGGAGCCTGCTGGCATGTGTTCACCTATCACCTAACCTCTGGGGAAAGCGTTAACTACTTTATAAAATCAAACAAACGTTTGGCATAATTTTTTTATTGTTTGTGTGTTTAGGGCTTGTTAGCTTTTGCTGAGACTGCTTCCGCACTTCTCATTCGTGTCGCAAACGTAACAATTAAAGAGATAATTGATTGCCTCGTCTTCCTGTAAAAACATACTGTCGAGTTTAAATGAAGTGCAAATGGCGGAGCGCGGAGCTGTCGGTGCATGCTGTGCCTCCTGGTGGCCTCTTGAAACTGATAAAACAGTGGATTGGAGAGTAGGGCGCTGCGAGGGTGTGCGTCCTACTCAGATGTGTTTGACCCTCGCCCAGAACAACCCAAGCTTCGACGCTGCACTGGTGGCGCGCTGGGAGTTACTTCAGAGACACTTTCGTTGGCTTGGCATGAGTCATTCGAGGAAGCTCACTGCTTGCAGCATGACCAGGCAGCTAGCACGCCAGTGCGCGCCTGGCGTGTGTGTCCATGCAGCATTATTGCAGCGTCATGCTCCCTGTTTTTTCTTGTGAACAGTATAGCAGTAACTGCGAGATACGAGACAGAATAACAATAGGGGACCCAGGACGACTGCTGACGCCCAAGTGAAGTCAATTACCTGGCAAACTTGTATGTACCAGCTCCCAGCGCTCGCCCTGTGTCCGCCCATGTTGCCGTGCCTCGTGTGTGGCGCTGGAATTTCCAAAATGCAGGTCCACCAGCTTCCGCATTCACCAAACATTTTTATGAAATGTGATTTATGCAGAAACTTCGTAACAAGCCAATCCTAATTGTACCTTAAACCCTTTTTGTACAATGTTTTTCTTCATTCAACTTGATGGTGTCCCCCCGCAGTAGCAAACAATTATTGCACGCTTTCACGTAGCTCGCAATTTCAGAGTTCAATTGAGACGTGCGTTTGTCTCCGGTTTGGAATCCTGTGTAACGTTAACCAGCCCGCCTGCTTAATAACTGTCTTCCGTTGTCCCCTTGCTTGAAATCAAGGCTTCAAACTTCGCCTCAGTTGTCAGGAGCTCGTGTGCTGTTTCCCTCGAGCCTTGCAGATACCTTTTTGAAAGCAAGCAGCGGCAGTGTGTCAACAAAATGCTTAGAATATGCACATTATCATGCAAGTCTTTTTCTTTTTTTAATGTGAATATGTATAGGGTGTCTCGGTGCGGTATTTGGGCATAAAAAAAATATGAACTTAGCGCAATTAAAGTTTTCACACTGTCATTTGGCGGCGCACCTGTCATGCTCAAATTTCGTGAGTGTAGGTTTCTGCGAACAAATTTAAGCTGAAACATTCCTATGCACCAAGTAAAAACCATTTGGGGTATGGTATTTGTCACGAGTGGCACAACACAAAGCAAGGAGATGGAAGTTTCTTTGAGATGACCACCCAAGAGCAAATCCAGCAGATCCGAATGTGTGGTACATTCATTGAGTGGCAGTTCCAACCAGGTGGTTGTAACCATTCTCCTCCCTGTACTTTAGCAAAAAGATGATTTTTTTCGCTTAGCTTAAAGGGATACTGAAGCGAAACTTGAAATACACCTATTATGGTCAGAAATTGGTCTAATATGATCAATGATATCCGTAAATCATAATCGCACATTTGTATTTTGAACGGATGGCTATATTTTTCACCCCGAGGGCCCGATTGGGCGCGCGCTCGAAAATCCCCCATCAGAGAGCGCGATGCGTCTTGGGATATTCGGCGCATTCGTGACGTCACTTGTGCCAGACGGGAAAGGCTACGGCGTGGATGTTGTGGTTACGAGCGTTGCCACTTGGTGGCGCGTCGACGACTTACGACCTGTGACAACGTGGCCGTTTGAGATGTGCAAGGGCTGCACGCACGCTGCACCACGGCAAGTCGGCAACCACGGCACCGCTGACAAAACCAGCTCGGAGGCCGGATTCTCAAAGCGAACTTACGATGAAAAAGGGCGTTCGACAAATTTGAAAGAAAACCGGTCTTCTCGAAACGAAATTGTCGTAACTTTTGCGCAGGTTACAACAGAGTCCTACGACAGCTCCGAAGCTGTCTTTTTTACGATCAAAGCCGCATGGCCGACAGCGTCGTTCAGTTTACATGGTCGCGACGACCAACGGACATTTATTTTTCTACGTGCTCTTCTCGCGCGTCCCGACTTCAACCAGCAAGAAAAAAAGGATAGAATACTTGAAACAGACCACGACAAACAAGAACGCTGGATCCACAAACACCCGAGAAGAGCAACAACGGCCACGATTCCACCGACCAAGCGAGCTCGGCAGAATATAGTAGGCCTAGCAGCAACACCGACTCAACGCACCGTTGTTCCGGCGGTCCTTGGCCAAGACCGTCTGCCCACGACCGGCTGGCCTGCTGAATGGAATATGCCCGCGCGACCCTTGTGGACCCTTCCCGACCCTTCCCGGATGAATAGTTTGATCCCTGAACTAAATTTCAGAGGTCAATCTTTTCCCCTTGTCATCTCGATCTCTTTGTTTTCCGAGGCAGCGGGGACGAACGCTGTCGTCGAAAAGGGACTTTCATTGATTCTATCTCCTTGTTTTGTGTGATATAGAGCTCAAATAAACACCGCACGGATTACCTTCGCAACACGGTATGTACACTTTGTTATTAGTATGCCATTTTTATTCTGACACGACGCTACGTCACTGTCTAGCTATAGCAGTTCGTTGGAGCTGCGCGATATCGGTCCAACCTTTCTTTGCCGAGTGTCACGTCAGTATCGACTTGCAATCGTGAAAGATCGGTCCTGAAGCGCTTACCGAAACGCGGTCTAAAACAGAGCGAATCCAGCACTTCGATCAAACGCGCGTCCGCTCAGAGTGTGAACAGGTATTTGCGTGGCTCTTGCTGACACTCTCGTAGTTCAAACGTGTCGTTTTAACGTCGGCTCGCAACTCGCAGCAACTAATACCGGCCGTGCCAGAAGCGTGTTTGCGTCGTGTCGTGCATAGAGCCGCAACGAGAACGAGCTCACTGTGGCCAACTACGCTTTGGCTTTCTCCGTCAAGGCTTAGCAAACGCGTTCAGGCCTAGGCTCATTCTGCCGGCACGCCGTATTTCCGCAGAACGGCGCTGCTCCTATGCCACAAGTGATGTCACGAGAACTTCCCACCATCCACCAGATGTGAATTTGAAATCGTTTAATTAGGTTTAAAATTAGTTCTCCTGTGTTTTACAGCGCGATATTGATATTTCCGAGGTGGTGCCTGTCTAGCCCATATTTATGGAAAAAGATGGGCGCTAAAATTTCATTTCAGTACCCCTTTAAATCTTCACCCATGAAATTTGAATATAATAAAAGCCCCACCTAAAGCCACCTTTGTGAAAACTTTCATTGGAGCCACTTCAATGGATTATTTATAAAAATACTTTTATGTTCGACTTGTGCTTGGAAGCACCTGGACGAGGCTTGTATTGATGTCATGTTGGCTGCCGTTGTAGTGGCCTCGCTGCTGAGCACATGCGTTCTGCACTAGTAATTTCATATGACCAAATTTGTATTTCTCAGAAAGAGCAAGTTGGATAGATCACCGGCACGGTGCGATGGTGTTGCTGTGACCCAGAGCTCCAGTATATAAGCTCCCATGGGAGCAGAGTTGTGCATTTATCCATCTTGAAATTCAAAGTTGTGTGGGAAAGCCACTTTTCACGCGTGCAGGAGCCGTGTTTCGACGAATGCGGCTGGTGCTTTGAGCCCGTTCTTTCTGTTATCGTTTTGACGACCACATCGCACTTGATCATATGGTTGCAGGAAATATTTTGTCAAAATACTATTTAGAAAATGATCGAAGCAACACTGCATGCAAAGAAACTTTCAAGTAGGTATACTTTTTGGCGACAAATTTAGTTTCATGAACAAGCACGCGCGTGCATCTTTGGTTTTGGGATCTGTCGATGCCAATTAATTATTGCAAAGATTTTTAATCAAAGTATGCACACTTAATTTCGCCTGCAAACGTCAAATGTCAGAGTGGGACATGGAGTAAATTGAATGCTAGCTAATTTGCAATTTAGTGTTAACAATGAACTGTGATTTGAAAATACGTAAACATATGTTACTGGCTGTCTACTAAAAGGGCAACTCCGGTTGAAAACGAAACCAAAATAAATGACTGGTATCGCCTTAGTGGCACGAATTATGATCACAGTGACCAGGTGCTTTTTAGCGGACGGCAAGCGGGTTAGGTTTTAGTCGAGGAACACTGGCGCAGTGCCTCCGTGACGTCATGTCGTGGCCGCACGGCTGATAATCAGTGTTGTCATCTCCCCAGCTTCAGTTGTGCCGTAGACGCCCGAAACCAGACTTCGAGCTGTAATATCTATATAACTACACAAAATACTGAAGGAAAAAGAAAAAGCATACCTTGTAATTTAGGGACACAACCCAAGCTGAAAGCAATTTTAATCCCAAGCTCAAAAGTACTGACCGTGCCGTAATCCAGTACACAAAAAAAACAAAAAACCTTTGGTTGCCTAGTTTATTCTTTTAAAGAATCGGTGAAATCATAAATGCTTAGAGTAAGCTTTCCCACCAGTCGAAAAAAAAAAAAAATTTCATGTAAAACATTAGCTGGGATACCATGGTTCTGTGATTTAATGGTGCTGGAAGTGAAAAGCAAGCCAGTTTGCTTGAGCACTTTCTTTATGTGGACATATTTTTCTCCCTGTGTTCGTGTTTATAGGCTAACCATACCAAGTGCTGCAGGCAGAAGTGCTCTTGCGTTTTTATTGCATACATTTTCTTCATTTATACAATGACAAACTTCAGAAAAACTATATGACCTCATGCAAAAGCAAAGGGAAAGAGCACAGTTGGCTAGTGGCTAGTTAGCGGCTAGTGCAGAACAAAGCTGCAGGGCTGCCGTCGTGGCGGCTTTCCTGCGCAGCACTGGATTTTTGTTCATCACGTGACTGAATTCGGCGAATAGCAGCGTGGTGGCGCGTGGAAAATGGGTCTAGGAGAACTCGTCACACGCCCAGTCGTCACAGGACAACTTGTCACAGGTGAAGTCCAACTTGTCACGGGGCATCCCATGCGAGGAATTCTCATAATGCTGGAATACTCGTCACGCGGACATGATATTTTTTATGTGGAGCGCTATCTTTTCCAACATGTACACATGGTCACACATTTATTTATATACTGCTAAATGAAAGCCACAGCCTAAGTGTGCAGCTTTGGCAAAGAATTCTTGTTGCATGAGCCCTCGCGCGACAAGTGTCTTTTAAGTTGCTTGCTCCTTTGACTTTCACAGCGTGTGGCCATTTTTGTTTGTAATAAACGATTGTCATATTGGCGATTTTCAGAACTGGCATGCGAAATCCCGAGGACACTAGGTATGAATATTCATCAGCTACAAAATAATGCGAAAATATACATACCGTTATACATACCGTAAAATTCCAAGCGAATGCCCACCCAAAATGAAGAGATAAATGGTGAAAAAACATAGGGTGGGCTATCTTTGGGAATGCCACAGCAAAATATTATCAGAAATTAATGATAGGCACCGGGGCACAAACCACGTGATGCGGGAACTGATACTGCAGATCACGGACACGGCAGTTTTGCATTTCACAATGCAATAAACACGCCGGAATTCGCTACGAACTCCTGTGTTTTAGTAAAGGATATCTCAGGTTGTGGACGCAGCAGATTCGCGTTTCACAGTGCGAAGAACCCCGGAAACCCGCCGAGAACTCGCATTTCACGGGAACGGATTTCGTGGATGCAGCAGATTCCAAGTTTCGTGGTGCAATAAACACGTGGGAACCCGCTTCAATCTTGCCTGTCACGGAAACTGATATCGCGCGCGCAGATCACTAACAAAAACGCGGGAATTCGCTATAAACTCGCATGTCAGGGAAACAAATCGAGCAGATTGCGGACGCAGCAGAATCGCATTTCACGATGCAATATACACGCGGGAACTCATGCGTGTTACAGCTAGGAATCGATATCGCGTGCGTAGATCACAGACAAAAACACGGAAATCCGCTGAAAACTCGGGAACGAATACCACAGACTGCGAAAGCAGCAGATTTGCATTTCACGCACGCAGATTGCAGACGAAAACGCGGGAACCCGCTATGAACTCCGCTTGTCAGACCTACCGCGTGACATCCGACGGGAATCGGGGGAGGATGATGTATCAGAATACCATCCGCGACAGATAGTTGAACAAGAAGGGCCCTTCTTGTTCAATTATCTGTCGCGGAGAGAGAGGGGGCAATCCTTGAAACGTGGGTGTTCGCTTGGAATTTTATGGTAGTGTCAAATGGTTAACTGGGCTTTTTTTTAACTGTCTGAAATGTACTTTTTGCAGGAACGATTTAAATACCATTATACTTTTTATTAACATTATTGCAGTGGTTCTCAACCAATGATGTTTCGCAGACCCCTTGTGAATCGGCGGAAATGATGGAGGACCCCGTTTCTGGTGAGGTGCAGGGAAATGTATAGGTTAACTATGATAATGATTTAATCGGGAAATAACTAGGGGCTAGTGTGAAGTAGACTTCTCTCATTGAGATATGCACCTGAAAACTCACCCGGAAATTGAAAAGTTTCTGCTCAATCTGAAATAATAAACCTTTTATTGCCGGGCTTGACTGATGAGGCAGGGCTTCGTGGACCCCTAGAATGCCTTCGTGGACCCCCATTTGAGAACTACTCATTTATTGCTTCGCAGTAGTTTGTATTCCTACATACCAAATGAATTAGGGTGACCACCCGTCCCACGACTCGCGGGACTGTCCCGCACTGAGGGCTCGTGTCCCACGTCCCGCAGAAAATTTCTAAATCTTTGAAATGTCCCGCATTTCACATTTTCGTAAAATTCACTCCGCAACTCATGGTGCAGCGGAACAACGGGGCACGGGGAAGCACAACGGTCGCTGGTAATCGCGTGAATTGCAATAGTCCCTATTGAAAAATCTCACTTGTATGAGAAATTTCTGTGTTCAATAAACATACATGAATCGTACAAGATATATAAGAACATATAAGAGAATCATGTAAGAACTACATAAGATATATAAGAACCATATAATAAACTTGTTAGTAGTTTCTTATATGTTTCTTACATGTTCTTATATAGTTTTATATAGTTCTTTAATAGCTCTTATATGGTTCTTATATATCTGGTAGGATTCATATGTGTTTATTAGCCACAAGAAATTTCTCATACAAATGGATTTTTCAGTAAGGGTAAGACATTTTTTATCCAAGAATCGCGGGAAGCGGCTGTCGTTCTTGGACGAGAACCGACGCGAATGATCCGTTGTGCCTCTCCCCTTGGTAGCAAAATATTCTAAGAAAAATTGCCTAGTTGAAATCTATAATTTTGGAAATATTTCAAAATTAATGCAAAAACAAAATTGCTTTGGATTTTTTTTTATGAAGACACAAGGCAAAAACCTTGCAACCTACAACGGTCGAAAAAGAACCTAATCTTAAACTTTATAATGTAATTGAATGCAAAGGTGCAAGCGAGCTGGACAAGAATGACGAAAAGAATCCCTGGAGAAGGGGAACAAGGTGGACAAAAGACAAACAAATCTTGTGTTTGTGTTTGTCCTTTGTCCCTCTTGTTCCCCTTCTCCAGGGATTATTTTCGTCATGTTAAACATTCGTGTTGATAAAAGTGAGCGTTGACAGGAAACGATCACCCTAAAAAAGCTTACTGTTTCTTAGTTTTATTAGATGCATTGAGTTCTGCTGCAGTTGATTTTTATGCTTTGAACTTCGACACATTGAATAACATATTTGGCATAAAAAATTTATCACTGGAGTGAAAATTATTTTAGCCTAATTGCTGCAATCCAATTTGCAGGTGTATAAACAGCAAAGGATATTAAATGTGTTAACAGAGCCTCGGCTCATGGTGTGCATGTTCATACATCCCCCCCTTCCCCCCCCGGCGTGTCTTACTTTTCGCTAGCCGCCCCCCCCCCTTCCCTTCCCTCCACATGTCCCATATTTCGCCAGCAAGGAGGTGGTCACCCTAAAATGAATCCCAGAACTGCATTTTCTGCTAGCTGCGTATAAAATTCCTTGGTACAACAGCACCAAAGTCCCATACGTTGAGCGTTCGTTAGTTCCAAACTTTAATGACTAACTAGTCTTGCCAAGTATGAGCATCCGAAGTGTACAGTGATGTGATTACTGCGCCAAACTGCTCTATCCTGCTTTATTTAGCCCAAATGTGAGGAACTTGTGCCGCCATTGCACAAAAACTTTATTTCACTTCATTAATACTGAGAATATAAGGGCTTGGGTCCCGCTACATGTCCGGATCATTGTGGGCTTGTGCAACTTTTCATAAATTTAGATTTTAGCTGCAAATGACGTACAATCCTATTTGATCTCTGTCGGTGTCAAACACTGGCAGCACTCGGAATTTTGCTTATCTTGCTTCGCCGCAGTGCACCCAGGTGCTAAAGGTAAACAGTTCCCCAGAGCGGGACGTTAAACACGCAAACGTCAAATATAGTAATGAAAAAGAAAAAAAAAACAATAAACAGGAACTTTGTGAGTGTTAATGTAACGACTTCTAGTTGCAGTAAAAATTTCTGAATTAAACTGCAGCTATTATTTATAGTAACTGCGGTATTCTGGCAATATCTTTTTTCAAATTCGGGATTGAGCGAGGGTACTTGCAAGGAAATTTATGTTAGCTTCCCTATAGGTTTAGGGTACTTTTATCTGAACTCCGTTGTTTAGTTGTCGCCTTTATATATGTTTTATCTGTTCGAGGTAGAGCCAATATATAAATTAAGACAATATTAGGTGAGGCAGTAGACGGAAGCTTGGGAACAACGTTAACGACTTTGGCAGGATTGTTGTAAGAAGGCATACTTATCGTTCACATGCCAGTCTCTGTTATTATGAGGTTCCACATACAAAATGTCATTGATTTTTGTAATTTAGTAACACTGGCTATTTTCTTTTAATCTGAAGAATTTTTGTTTTATTACAACGTTCAGAACTTAAATGAAACATCAAGTTGCGTGCTCAAAATTATTCTAATATTATTTTAATGGAATATACTATTTTGCTTACATTTTATGCCGTACTAAAGATGACCATTCACAGCAGTCGATGCTGACCTTCATCGACCAGTATCTTGTTGCCATGCCTAGTAATTCTATGTGCAACTAAACAGCTAGCCTTGTGTTTGAGGAAACCAAACCTGCCATTGCGCAGGAGAGTGAAGGCAGAGCATGCATGGCTTTTAGTTGCATATGCCAACACATGAATCTTAACATATAATATTCACAGTGGCATGTATAAAAATGAAGTGTGTGCTTGTGCTCCAAAAGGTGCTACAAAATGACTCTGGTCACGTAATTTTTAAGTCTGGTTCAAATTCTTGTTAGTAAAAGCATTGTATCACTAATTCTGAGCGTTGTGATCCTTTTGTGTAAAACAAAGTTTATCCTGCTAACTGGTTGCTGGGGGGGGGGGGGGTTAAGGGGACATGCTTCTCGATACTATATTTCTTTAAATTTTGAAGCTAGGAGGCTGAAATTTGCACAGCTAGTACATATTGAGCTCCTCTTGTCATATATGTAGTCAGTTTTCTGATACCTGCCTTGGTGAAATATCTGTGCACGTATGAAGGCATATAAAATGCCTTTTTGTGCACCCTTTTTCTCTCAAATTTACTTATAAGAGAGCATCCTAAAATAGCCTGGTTGCTTCCTTGTGAACAGTAGAGTGTGCAAGTCCACCGGAAAAAAGGTATCTATACCTGGAGAGAAAATAAAAATTGTGAACTATTGAGTCATCACTTTAAATGTTTCACATTTAGTTTTATAATTTTTTTTATAAAACTTGTGTGGTGCCAATTGCATAACTAGCAATATTTGCACCCTCTATACATCACTAGGCACAGCTGTGCAAAATTCGGTTGCAATACAGTAACTGCAAACGGTGAAAATTGTGTGCACTAACTCCGAAAACAGGCAAGAATACCAATTGAGAAAAACGCAAATGAAAGTTTAGTTTTATGAGACATACCTAAATTCTCACTCAAACCGCACGAAACTTGGCGGTAATATAGTTCCAAATGTCAGAGCTCGGACCACCGAACTAGAATTCACTCGCTGCATAGCACAGCTCCAGAAACGATGCCAGTCCCTTTCGCGTAGCGGCCGATTCGTTTGCGCTTTCCACAAGTCGAGCATGCTGCGCCACTGACGAGAACTTTCATCGCGCCAATCGCCCCAGGCGAAAATTTTCAGCTGGGACCAGTTGGTCCCAGTTGCAACTGGTTTATGGAACAATCCCCAGTTGCAACTGGTCCCAGTTGGAGTTGGTCCCAGCTGAAATTGGTCCCAGTTACAACTGGTCCCAGTTGGAGTTGGTCCCAGTTACAACTGGTCCCAGTTGGAGTTGGTCCCAGTCACTGCTGGTGCCAACTCCAGCGACAATGAAACACGGCACAAAATGGAAGGTTGACAAGTCTTTATTGTCAAAAACTTGGAGAATAAAACTAAATAATAGGTTCGGTGACGTACACGCTCCGGGTTTAGCCACTTGCTTGCAACGACTAAGTCGCTTTTCCAAAGGTAGTATTCGTGAGATGAAGGAAGATCGGCCGCTGGCGTCTTTTAGTGAAGACGTCCTCAGCTTCTCTCCCCATCGCGTGAAGAAAGGTGCTCACCCTTGTTCCCGCCTTGCGCAGCTGAAGTCCTGACAGGATGCGGTAGCGCTCCCACCTTGCAATCCAACATTTCCAATTGCCTCTGTCACAACAGTCGAACATTTTCGAGGTAGACCTCCCGCCATTTTCGCCATTGTGCTCTCCGTGGCGGTTTTCTCTTCCGTCCGGTCTTTCCTGGGTGCCCTTCGATCGCTGAACCGCATCTTTCCATCCTCGAAGTTCACCGCTGCCGCCACGGTGTGTGTACAGTTGGGTCCAAAGAAGCGCAGCTGTAGTTTTGACATTTTCATAACGATGCCAACTTCGGTGATGGCGACCCTTCTCTACCGCGTCGCGTCTTCTACGGCGAGTCGTCCGTCCGACTCCGGCGCCGTATAGGTAGTGCCATCTGTCGACAGCGCGTACCACTAATCCGCGCCCGCGTGCCACGGCGGCCGGCTTCCTCTGATCGGCCTAAAGATAAATTTATTTATTAAGAGAAAAAAGAAAAAAAATACTGTAGGTATTTAAATAAATATTTTAATACATTTTAATAATGCACTAAATGTGCATTAGGTAAACACATTTTATGTCACTAATTATATTTTCAAACTAAAAGAAATTATTTAGTTAATTAAAATTTTATTATTATTTTTATAAAATATAAATGTACCTATTAATTAAAAATTTCCCCATTTGTATAAATCTTAACTCTAAAGATGTAAGTGTTTTTAGTTTTCTTCATTAGCAAAAGTCAATACACCCCCAACTTGTCAAAATTGTTGCCCCGTGCGAACTGGGAACGGGAAAACCATTTGAAGTCCGACTGGGAATCGCTCCAACCAGTTACTTCCCTAACTGGTCCCAGTTCACTCCATTCCCAACTGGGAGTCAAACCAGTTGACTCCCAACTGGGAATGGTTCAAACCATTTGACCCCTCAGCTGGTCCCAGTTGGACTCCTATTGGTCCCAGTTGATTCCCAGTCGGGACCAGTTAGTCCCAGTTGGGACCAGTTAGTCCCAGTTGAAACCAGTTGAGGTGCTAACTGGTCCCAGTTAGAAATTTTCGCCTGGGGCAGTACTTGCATGCTCATCTGCTGCTCTCTCTGTTTTCAAACATCCTGATCTTCTTTTCCGATGCACTAACGAACTCGTCAGCACTGCCGGTGACACTCGAGCGTTTGAAGTGGGAAGCGTCGCCTCCGATCGAGGTTAGGGTTAGCTGCCGCAGATGAACTTTTTCTTCTTTGAAGCTTTCCGCTTGCCCTTTAGCGACTTCCTTTGAACTTGTGTGTTATCTGAAACTTGTGAGCTCGAAAGTCGCGTTTTCAGTAGACGTCCATCGCGACGAAAGCATAATGATCGAACAAGTCGTTGGTTCTGGTTTCCAGAACAGTGCGACGCTAAAACCGCAGGCAAGCTTCGCCGCGCAGCATGTTGCTCTCGGCCAATGGCGGGGCCAAAATCGCATCACGTGATCTAAAAGTCCAGTGGCGACGTGTGTTTCCAGCGGGAAAGAGCATTTATTTCTTATTATTTGCAACCAGAATACGAAACTATGACGACAGTTTTGGAGTGAAAACGGCTGGGCCTATGCACCGAAATAAACGCAAAGGCGGGCAACACCGCGATCCAAAAAATCACGCGCTCGAAAATGGCTTTGATTTCCGCTGTTTTTCATCGCGAGAAGGGCTTCAAAATCATATCTGACTAATTTCTCGATGATATCCGGTCTTGATTTTTTTTATACGTGAAAGTGGAAGGTTCAAAAATAATAAAACACAAAAAAATGCAAAATCACTTTTTTCAAAAAAATTTGCCATTTTTCTATTTGCATTTTCCCTTAATTCCTGACATCTGCCGTCGTGGCTCACAGTTTGTTCCTCGAAAATAATTTTTTTATCCGCCTATTTCAAGAGTGCTCGTAATGTTGAGCATTAAAGGGGTACTCCGGCGTTTTCTTTATATTCCTCTATTTGCTTAAAAATTTTCTAAGCACACAAACAAACATCGCTGAAATAGTAACCAAAATATCCGGACAAAATGCTTGCTTGTATTTCTTTTTCATTGCGAAGTCACTAAATTTATGTGTTTGGTCTTCACTGCATTTCTTAAAGTGAAGGTCTCTACTGGCAACAGTGAAAAAGCGACGTCGGGAAGGCAGTGATTCACTCTTTGGACTGTAGACTGTTCCCTACTGATTACAAGCATTTTCATGGTGTCAAATGAATGCTTTGGAAGCTCGCTCTCACACCTGCGCAGCAGCATGAAAGCACGAAACAAATGCTCAGCATAGTACATTTTTAGACTGCCCGGTGGCCTTCCCTTGACATCATGGCACTGAGAAGCACGAGTATATTTGAATGTTGTTTTTGACATCATTTTCCACTTTCTGCACGAGGGTGTATTTGAATGTTTGTTTTAGCATCGTTTCCACTTGCCATTTTCACAATGACCTTTCTGAATTTCGCGATACTAACATGCTTGCCGGAAACGGTGTAGGCCGTTGGTTCCGAAAACATGGTTGGGGTAACTCAAAAAACATTTGAAACATTATTTGGAAAGAGGAACATGGCGGCTTTCCTGGACTGTTTGGTCCCAGGGTTCAGTCGGATTTATCCAGAAAATAAAGCACTGTTTACAAAACAAATTGAGCAAACATAGGGAAAGCTAATTACTTCCATTAGAGTAGTTATCTTAGATTTTATCTCTTGCAAGTCTCCCCTTTAACTGATAGGAATTCTACTGTAATGGCAATGTGGCAGAAAACAAGAAAACTGTGTTAACATATGCAAGTGGCCACCCATTGCTAGGCACACAGCATTCCTTTTCCCCTTCCCTTGATCATTGTTTTCTCAAAATTGCAAAATTGTGGGTATGTGTCTCTTGTGTGTTATCCTCAAAGCTGTCTGGCTAACTTGGTGTGCTTGGAGGGTGTGCCTGCATTGTTCTTACCTTAATTATGGTCATTGCTATTTGCGTTTGGTTCTAGTCATCTCAAGTGGTACCTAGGATTCTTCGTGATCTTATGAGCCTACTTAGGAACCTGACTGTGGACAGCAATTGGAATGAAACCGATACAGTCCTCAAGTTGTAAGTTTTTTTGTTTCAACATCTTTCATAAAGAGAGGACAGTGTGGTTGTCTAGACTACAGGTGGTCATAGTCCAGAGCAGCGCTTCTTGTACAGCTGTCCGCAGATTCCTACGGGTCCGTGCCGATTCTGAAATCCTCCACCAGTGATGCGTCCTCGGTGGAGCCCAGAGCCCCGATCAAAATGTGCAGTGATATGGATTATGCTTCGAAGGGAGAGAAGCAAGCATTGGAATTGAATTGTAGGGGAAGTTCATGGCAGTGGAAACAGTGTGAGGCAATGTAAACTTTGTGTTCCTATATACGGGAAGGTGAAGATGACATAGAGCAGCGGTCTCGAACTCATTGGAGTGTGGGGGCCATATCGCCACCCCCGAAAGGATGAGGGCCGGAAAATATTTTTTTTATATTGGGACAAAAATATAAACAAACAAACAGCAGTGGTGTTTCACGTTGCAAAGCAGCCGACTGTCCCAGCAACGCCCCAGAGATTTTCTAGACGAGGAACGTTGCTGTCTGCTTTTTGTAAGCTCACCGTTTGCATCTTTAGCTTTCATTTTCATATATGACTACTTTGGGTATATACCAGATGTTATAAGATTTAAAACATTGCCACACCACAATACTGGCAGTTTTAAATAAAACGAGAGCAGGCAAGCCGTCCTTGCTGTTTTCCAATTCACTAGGCTGTGACTTAAAGGAGCTGTGCAACAGTTTCAGTGCTTTGCTTAAATAATTTGGGAGTTGGTGTCTCGACCTTTCTGAAGTAAAGAACAAAAAACCGCTTTTGCCTGCATGTCATAGTTTTTATTTTAAAAATGGACGGATTGAGGTTTTTCGGCACCTCTCAAATCCTTCACCATCTTCCGAGTCACGTGCGCTGTGACGTCAATGGGGGTGGCGCGGGGTTCTGGTGAAGCTCTCTAGAGCCATCAGTGAGCAGCGAGAACTCATCCGCTTGCGACCACGTGCTGGCGGGCGCAGCGCGAACAATATGGTGAAAGGAGGAAAGTCCTATCCGGGTCCGGCCATACCGTCCGGCTCTGTTCCCCTCCCCTTCGGCTTCTGGTGGCTGTTCGCACTAGCAGACAGAGCTGACGGTTTTGTGGACCTAGGATAGATGACGCCACTAAAACTCCGTATACTCAAAAGTTATGTCGACGGTACCAGGTTTTTGACATTTATATTTATGTTGGAACGACAAGATTTATAGAAAAGTTACCTTTTATCGAGCAGGTATTTGCACAACTTGCTATCTTTCTACAAGACCACCATTGACGTCATGCCAAGTGTTTCTCATGGCTGCCGCTCGCGGCTGCAGGTCAGGAAATATTCTAATATTTGCCTCGCGATTACGCGGCGGAATCGCAACATTTCGAAGGAAGGTGTGTTTTCTGCCCTTAGCGACAAGATGAACAATGTCAAAAGTAGAAGGTGCCAATTCTTTCAATGTTAAAATTGTTGCACAACTCCTTTAAGTAAGATTCTGCTTTTCCCACATTTTATTCTTTGGCTAAACCAGACGGTGTTCTGGGTTTCGTTCTTACTGAAAATTAAGTTTCCTGTGTCTATCAATCAGTCAACAAAATGCAATTTCGTTTTTATGTAAAGTTTTCAAGCTATGTAGAGATCACCATTTCGGCTAATATATTGAAACAGATTTTACAACGCAGCTCTTAAACCCCTGTTTCCATGTTGGCGGCGGCACCGTCGGCGTAACTGCACGCTCTCCCCTTCAGGAAGTAATAATATAGTTTATTAATTTCTCAACATTTGACACGATGATGTCATGGGGTCTCATGATATCAATTCTCCCAAATCTAGCATGAAAATTGACTTCACAGTGCCAAGTCGTGTCACACAACACTGACATTGTGTTCTCTGAGGTCACCTGACATCATATTACATCCCATAAATTTTCATGCTAAATTTAGCGGGTTAATTGACATCTCATTTTCAAGTCATGGTGTCACGTCACCAACTACCCCCTGAAACTAGCATGATGTGACATGGTCAAGTGATACTAGTTTTTCCGTGAAATTTAGATGATACCATGCCACTGTCATGGTCGTGTGACATAAATTTTTCAGCCAAGTTTTGTGGGGAGATTGGTGTCACATGACACTGATGTCACTGTTGTCGTGACATGGAGACATCATGCAGCCAGAGCAACATCAGTGTCCATATAGAGTTCCCTGCAAAGCTATCCAACAGCATTTATGAAACAAAAGTTTTTAAAGTGGCATATCTGCTTCAGACTAATGAAAAAAGTAGAGCCAACTCTATTTCAGCGCTTCTTTGAACTAAAATAGAGAAGAAAAAAGAAATTAAACCACTGAGCCTAACCAGAACTACAAAATGACTGCTTATTTCTAACACATATTCCTATCTTGGTTGTGCTTTCCTAGTGTGTCCTAATACACAATTCCTTGTAGGAGAGCAAGCTGCACTTTTGGTTGAGACCAGCTGCCCACTGAAACCTACCAAAGACATCTGTCACCAGAGATCAGTGTGGCATTGTGAGCCCATGGTGATGAAGAATTCAAGTACCAGCATCTTCCGATGTCACCTCCTCTAGGTCCCAACCACCCAGCAACACCGAAAAGCATAAGAGTGAAAAGTTTTCAAGTGCAAGCTTTGTCTTCAAGCCTTTGCTAAAAATTGCCAACTAACCAGCCATTATTGAACATACTGCTGAAATGCCATTCAAGTGCAGGCTGTGCCCCAATCCTTTTCTCGAAATTCCGGTCTGATCCGCCATATTCGAACACACAGTGGTGAAAAACCATTTAAGTGCAAGCTGTGCCCCCAGGCCTTCGCTCAGAAATCCTCTCTGGTCCGCCATGAACAAACACACACTGCTGAAAAGCCCTTTAAGTGCAAGCTATGCCTCCAAGCCTTTTCTCAAAATTACAATCTGATCCGCCATAATCGCACACAGAGATGAAAGGCCACTTAAGTGCAAGTTTTGCCCCCAAGCTTTTTCTCAGATGTCCGATCTAATCCGGCATAATCGAACCCACACAGGTGAAAAACCATACAAGTGTAAGCTTTGTCCCCAAGCGTTCGCTCATAATTGCAATCTCATCGTCCATACTCGAAGACACCGTGGTGAAAAGCCATTTAAGTGCAAGCTGTGCCCTCAAGCCTTTTCTCAAACTTCCAGTCTGATCTGCCATAATCGAACACACAGTGGTGAAAAGCCATTTAAATGCAAGCTATGCCCCCAAGCCTTTGCTCACAATTCCAATCTGATCTCCCATATTCGAACACACACTGGTGAAAAGCCATTCAAGTGCAAGCTGTGCCCCCAAGCCTTTGCTCAGGATTCTCATCTCACAAGTCATATTCTAACACACACTGGTGAAAAACCATTTAAGTGCAAGCTATGTCCCCGAGCCTTTGCTAATAATTTTATTCTGATCTGCCATAATCGAACCCACACAGGTGAAAAACCATACAAGTGTAAATTGTGTCCCCTGGCGTTTGCTAAGAATTCCAATTTGGTACGTCATACTCAAACACACAGGGGTGAAAAGCCATTTAAGTGCAAGCTGTGCCCCCAAGCGTTTGCTCGGAACTATAATCTGATACGCCATAGTCAAACACACAGTGGTGAAAAGCCATTTAAGTGCTAGCTGTGTCCCCAAGTGATTTCTGTCACAGGGTCAAGACGTTGGTCAGCTTAGTAGCAATTTTTTTAAGTTTCTCGATAGATTGAAATAAGTTTGTGTAGCTCTAACTCTCATTGTTCCTCACTGAATGCACACTGGGCCCTCCTTTTGCTCTTGTTCAGAGCTCCTTTGCACTTGCTTGAGGTGTGATCATTTGAGGTCAGGTATATTTGTTTTTACTCCTGTCTGTATAAAAAATATGCACTTGCAGAAAACAAATGTGTGACCAAAGTTCAATTTAACTATCTAAAAGGAGTGGCTTTTTCAATTACCATACTGTTTTGTTTGTTTTTTTTTCTTTTGTAGTACTGGTACTGTAGTAAGTGTGGAGTAATTTTTTAGACTAATTTTTATTGCCTGTAACATGCCTTCCCATTTTAGGAACTGATTCTTGAGTGTCTGTGCACTGCAGTGGTTTGTGCTCCCGATTTGAACCTTGTTATGCTCGGGGACAACTTTTAGTGCAGTCAAAGGTACTGGCATACATGCACCCCCCCCCCAATGTTAAGTGACAGCGTGCCAATTTTAATCCTGTGTAATGCATGTTCAATGCTGTGTTGACGGAAGGTGTAGAAAACTGAACTGGATTTAAACTCGCTCATATCCGAAGTGTTCTTGCCTTCCTTCCGTGCTCTAGAATGTTCATAATCACATATTTATATGACTTCTGCTTTGAGATATCATTCTTGTTTAGGTGATCACAATGTTCCGTTGCTCTGTACTCTTTGTTCTCGACAGTTGTTTCTGTGTTGCCTGGCTCTGTATGTCGGAATTTTTGGACCTATGTGTCGGGTACGCCATACTATGTATTTTGTAACTCGTCCTTCATTTTTCTTGGCTTACTAAATTCTGTGGATTGTTGCACAATGTGTGCTTAGTTTTGCATTGTGTAATGCATTTGTATATATCTTCGTTGTGGACGTTTTTTCTTTCTCTTGTTCTACCTGAATAAAATCTCCAGATGATAAATGTGTAATCAGACTTATGTATTGGTGTTCCTCACAAATGAAGCTTAACAGTTCGAGCTTCCAGTGTTATGTGGTTCTTTTTCAGCCATTGCAGATCTTTGCTGAAGTAAATGTGCCGTTGGCAGAGCAGCTCTCTAGAACATTCTTATTTTTCCATCCTGTGCCATGCTGGGACCTCGCTTGGCAGTTTCGTGGCTGAGAAATTAACTCCAGCCAAAAGGAACTACAGTGTGTCCCCCCATAAAAATTGCAGCATTTTTTTCACTCTAAAAGTAAACTATGCATTGCTGAACGCTGAGTCTGCACCCAAATGTAACCCTAGCAGTCGGAACCAGATGCAGAAGTTTCAGAACTAACCATTATCTTATTGAAAGGTTGTAAGCGGATTTCTGAAATTTGTTATGAGAAAATAGCGGTCGATGAAGTTCTCGAATACATGGAGCTGAATGGCGCAATTTACTGAGAACGAGCTAAAATGAGTCCCATTTTCCCACTGAAATTTTTAGAAAATCACAACTGTTAAATGAGATGTTAATTAGTTCTGAATCTTTGCCATCTGGTTTGGACAGGCTACACTTGGGCATTGAATGGGCGTTTGGCAAACCATAGTTTATTTTATTTTTGGAGTGGAGAAAGACTACATTTTTGGGGGGACACCGTGACACGCGAATCGGCAGTGTCTGCAATCTGCAGGGTATCCGTTGCAGTGACATGCAATTCCTAACTCATTCCCGTATTTTTCTTTTGCTATTTGTGTGTGGGATAATGGTTCCCGTGACACCCGAGTTTCTAGCGGGTTCTTGCGTGTATATCGCACTGTGAAGCGCGAACGCGCTGCATCTGCCTTCGGCCGCTGTACCCGTGACATGGGAGTTCATAGCGAATTTCCGCTTACTTATCACACAGTGGAAAGCAATTTCGTCGTGTCAGCGATGTGTGGTATCAATGATGAAAAGGCAGTGAAAGTGCGGGCGAGCTGGTGATAGTTAATTATGATGTTTAAAACCCAAGACTGGCGAGGGAAATAATGGGAAACTTTGAAGTCGAAAACTTCACGTTTCACATAACTTGTGCCCCCACCCATCCACCCACCCACACGCACACCATGTGCAATGATGTGGCCCACAGTGAAATCATATCCAGTGGTCCCACTCAAGGCCACTTCCGGTAACCGCGCATACACAGTGCTCCTCAAGCTTAATGGCAACAACGTACCAGGAACATTGTACGTACCAGGCACATTGGAACATTTCTCAGTCACGCTGACAAAATAATTGGTCAGTTACGGCGTTTTTCTTTCAAATTCATCGCATTAAAAACTGTGCTAAAACGGCTTCGTAGGTGTATTTTTGGGCACTGTCGGACACTGTTAGCGCGAACATGGCGTCAACGCTTTCCAACATGGGGGATATACGTGCCAAACGAACGAAGGACATGTGGAAAACCAAGAGAGACGGCAAAAACTACGTAGTAACACTGGATAAGTAACTCCTTGTGCACGCAGACGATCAAAATAAATTGAAAGCCACGTAATATAGTCAGATTTGCAATAAATAAGTATTGCTTTATTCTTTCTGCCCATGAATATGTGCGAAGATGCTTGTTCTGGGTTCAAATCATCACCCGCACGCTCCAAATCTTTGCAAATAAGGGAAGCCAGAGAGCAGGTGTCCGATTAAAACTGCCCGACATAGGAAATAATAAAAAGACACCTTTCGTAACTCACGAGCTTTGTTTTTTGCGTTCGAATGTTTTCTTTAACGATCGTAAAGATGCACGACGGAGTCATTTTCATCCGATGACAGGACGGGCGTATTAGCAATATATAAGCACCACCAAAATGCTAGCAAACCTTAAACACACTCTACATTCATTTCGATTGTTAGTTTGCTTAGAATCGTCGCTCGTTTTCACATACCTTCCTTGAAACAGAGGTTTGGGCCTGAAATAGAGCGAAGTTTAACATCGTTCAGTGGTAAAGAAAAATGCTGTAACTAAAGCAATTACACTTTCACAATACCAATAAATGTACATACTATCCGGTACAACCAAAATTAAAAAGTTATTTATGTTATTTTCCGGCGAAGAGACAAAATTCACGCGCGTTTTCCCATAGGAATACACAGGGAGGCTGGAAATGTAGACTGCATGCTGTCTGCTTCAATTTGCAACCGGAAGTCCCGTAGACACTAGCGCCAGCTGAACCTCTAGCGTTTATTGTAATAACTGTGTAAAACCAAGAAAAAACGAAAGCAAGGTAAAAAGAATTGGAATAAAATAAATTACGTATGTTAATTTTAGAAAACATAATAAGCCCTGTAGTATTGATAAACCAATACGGAAAGGAAAAATCGAGCAGTCACTGTTAGCTTTAGAAGTTCATTGCCCTAACCAAAACCATGTTTTTAAAGGGACACTGACAGGATTTCTATGCTCGCCAAGGTTTTTATTTGTAGATGACATATGAGAGCCCAACTACTTAGAACACAATTTGTGGCTCAAAATTCGGTTTCTTTTCGCCCGAAAACCGCCGATTGAGAACTACCGTAATCGGTGCGAGTCAAGCTCACTCTTTTCTCTGTGAGCATGTGCCGTTTTCTATGGTTTAGACACAACGACCAAATATAATCAAAGTCGTGGGTCATGGAAGGCACACACTCAATATTAAAGAAAAGAAATATGGTACCCATTTTTGTGGCTAAAAAAAAAACGCAAATACATTGATTGCAGAAAAAAATTTGCACACCCACTTCTGCCAACTCTCTCCTCCTCTATATTTCTTCTCGCTACACAGTTTCGGTTCCGAGCAGTTGCATTTTTTTACTTTTTTAAAAATCGGAAAGTATTGATTGGGTAGTCTTCAGACTCCATAATAAATCGCTTGGCAAAAAAAAAAAACAAATTTTGAGGGGTGTCAGTGTCCCTTTAAACGTTGCCGGTTGCATTGTCGGTGTTGCTGTTCTGGAAATGTCTCTTTCCAAGTACATTCCCCTCTCAGTTGAATCCTCGCTTAACGTTTTAACGTCATGCGAGTTACCAAATCGCGCTATGTATGCGTTCTAAATGAGCCTCCCCGGGCAAAAAGCTGGGGACTCGCTTGGCCGTTCAGGATTCTGCTTCAAATTCGTTACCGGTGGGTGTAAACATTTCTTAGTGTTTGTGCTATCCTTCACGTCAAGTATCGCAGGATTGTCTTTTCTCCAACGCAGTGTATGTGACCCTGCAACCCGGTTAATTTCTTAGGCCAGGCTTATGTATGTCGGACGTGACTTGTAAAATGGTCAAACGTAATAAATGGCAACCTCTACTCATTCGAAGGTTTCCCACCACTTTACTGGAAAAATCGAAAATATTGTGGCAAATGATGCTAGTCGGGAGCGAACCTGGGGTGTGCCAATCTGTATAGTCATAAAAGAGAAGTTGGCATCAAAGTGTAAGCATATTTAAATGGATGGATGTACCTCGAAGGGAATTAGCTACCTCTAAAAAATGAGTTGCTCGAGCATGCCAGTTTCTGAGGACTCGCACCTGTCGTTCAACATGCATCCAGCACCCCCCTCCCCCCCTCCGGTCAAGCTCCAGACATCATTTATCGCCGCTTGCCACGTCATGTACACCACAGTACTTCTCTAATTTAGGAGTATAAGATGTGTCTCACTTTGTCCATTCACTGTACGCGGTTACTTTCATGTTCCAGTATGATAATTTACTCAAAAAATTAAAGAGAATACCGCGAGGGTCACGGACGTGTGGAGCAGTGGCGTATGCCAGAAGGGAACTTCTGGAAAGGAGAGGGGGGGGGGGGAGTTGAGATGACTGGGATGTCCATGACTTGCGGTGCGGAGAGGGCGAGGGGGGGACACAATGCATGTGCATTATATAGGGTCGGCTGGATTTCCCGGGGGGGGGGGGGCGGCTGAAGCCCCACGAGCCCTCCCCTGGCTACGTCCATGGTGTGGAGGCAAGCTGCAAGGGCCGGACACCCAACACAAGCACCATCCGTAACCAGGGGGATAAAGTGAGAAACCTCAAGAGGCAGCTCATCATCTGGGCCACAAGAAAATTGGAGACCGTATGCAGGAAAATTTGTCAACATACAGCTTCATCCTTGGGTGGCATGAGCATTTTCTAGTCATATTTGTTGAGGTGAACTGTTACTTGAACTAGGTTGACTCATTGTATACCCTTTGAGCTCTGCAGCTTACAGGGCATTACAAAAGTACTATACTGCATTTCACCATAAACTTGCCAAACAGCGAAAGTTACGGCACCAGCGAGCCAATTGGAACATTTGGCCGAGGGACGTGACAACATACCGTGGGAGTACACACTCGTCCTGCGGAGAGCTCTCACAGCCTTTGCTTCGTTGTTCCGATTAGCTGGAAGGGGATGCAGCATTTTCTCTTTGTCAAGTTACGCTGAAACAAAGTGTAGCTGTAGTGTGGTCACTGAAATTGACATTGAGGCATAACATTCCTCATGAGGGATCTGGCATCTATCCTATGATCTCTTATGCAATTATGAATGTCGCAGCCACAAGTGATCACCTGGCAAAAGTCCGCAACTCGTCATATGACAAACTACGTAAATGGTTGGGTAACTGCAGTAACGGCAGTTTTGCATATCTGGGAAAAAACTGACTTGGAGGGCTCTCCTCCTCATGACCATCTGTCTCAGTCAGGGCTGTCTTGAAAACCCCTTTCAGGTCATTAGTGAGAAGGGGAGTTTCTGGGATACCTCTGACATATAGTAATTTCCGGCATCTATGAGACACTCGAGTAGAGAACCTATGCAGCTGCAACCTGCGAACCAGGTTGCAAACTGTGAGGAAAACTTAGATCAAGTCCTGCTTTGTACAAGTGGTCTCTCAGCATTTGGCATGCAAAGTGTGGAGCAGTTATGGCAATTAGAACTTCAGACTCCTGAATACCGGAGCTGTTGCCATCAGCATGACAGCCACAGGTGGTTGTCGTGCCAGTAGACCTCGTTCTGAAGTCGCCGGAAGATAACAATAACCAGTTGCTGCCAGCATGTTCTAGCCAGTGGTCAAGAACAAGAATATTCCTCTCGAGCTTCGACAAAGTGTTCTTTACTTCATTTTCTCAAAGCCCCTTTGATACACAATGGCACGTATTACCTAGCTCAGTGAACACCATACATATTAGTAGAGTGTTTCCAGTTTGTGCTAAATGACGGAAACAGCCCTTGCAGAATGAGGTACGTAGTGCGATGAAAAAGTAAATTTTTAATTCCTTATACCAGATATTCCCATCTGTTAGAGTTTTGGTAGGAGCAAGCTGTGCTCTATGCTGTCAAAAGTCTTTCTGAAGTCTTAACTGGGCGATCTTGGACGGAGTTCGGTTGTCGAGGCTGGGGTTGACTGCATGGGTGACAGCTGCAAGGGCCGACTTGTAGCTCCTGCCGGGGCAGAAACCGTGTTGGTGGGGATTAAGGAAGTTTGATAGCTCAAGGTGGGCTAAGAGTCGCTTGTTAATGACTCTCCATTGTTTGGCAAACAATGGAAGGTTATGGAGATTGATTGGTACAAGTGGATGTCTGACTTGGGGCCTCCGTGTCCCTTGTACGTTACTGAAAACACTTTCCAGGATTTGGGAGCGGAGCTGTGGGAGAGAAGATCGTTGAAGAGGCGAGTGAGGACAGGAGAGATACGGCCAGCGCGGGCTTTAATCAATGCGGGGTGGAGGCTTTCTGGTTCAGGGCATTAAGAGGAGTTGACACGGGCAAGGGCTTCGTAGGTTTCGCTTGGAAGAATGACTATGGAGGTTAAGGTGAACACAATTCGTGCTGAATTGCTGGCATCATGTCGAGCCAGATGTTGTAGGCCTCGTCAGCCGATGGGTGATCAAATATGGACCAGGGAGCGAGGTGGAGGAGTGGATTGAGATGAGCGGAATAGTTTTTTTAGAACTGCTGAAACTTCTTGGCTTGATGACCTTGCTTAGGGGCTGAGCAGTGGATATTGGTGAGGAGAGAACTCTGATCACTGCCTGGTAGGCTGGATGTAACTGTGCAGCGATGGAAATAAGGTGGGATTATTGGTGAGGGCGAGGTCGAGGAAGGTAGCGTTGCCGTTCCGAGAAATGTAGGATGGGGCGTCACGAAGTTGGGTAAGGCCAGCAGTTTCCAGTACGTCTAACAAGATGTCATCGAGTGGACCTGATGGGATGGGAGTGTTAATGTGACTGTTGAAGTCACCAAAGATGAACAGTGCAGAAAACCTACTAGGGTCAATGCGCTGTAGACTCTCTTAGAGGAGGGCGCATGATTGCTCATGGAGAGAGGGCGGGCAATAGGTAGACGCCAGAAACTTTTTATGTTTGCAAAAGACCTCGACGAAAATGGCTTCTAGACCCGGAGGGGCGAGGCGGTCGAGACGTCGGCAGGGAAGGTGCTTCGGCACAGCAAAGAGGACGCTGCCCCCCAGTTGAAGGGCAGTCTTGCTGGAATACAGAGAATTGCGTGAGATTGATTAATTGCCCATTCATTGCTCATCAAAGACAGGCATCCAGCCTTGTCCCGCACACGGCGAATATTGTATTTGGAAAAGATGACTTCAGTGCTTTAAAGTCAGGTAGCTTGTTCTTCAGGGAGCAAACGGTTATGAAACTAAACTGAAATCACGTTTGGCGGCGCAGGACCACCACCGGTCGCGGAGTTGTCGTGCTAACGGTGAACACCGCCGACGTCGTCGCTCGCTGGAGGTGGGTTGGAGAGCTGCTTGGTAGAGCTGGTGATGGTGGGGTATGCAGG
>JAZHYW010035482.1:0-33648 GCA_037355805.1 Ixodes ricinus
TACAGTATTGCTGGCTAGAACGACACAACCGAGTCCCAAATGATCTTAGCCAACGCGGAGGTTCAACTAGGGTCCCCACTTGGCAGTCTACCGTAAAAAAGAGCCTGCCATGTCAACGAACTGCGACGCGGTCAATTCAGTTAATTACCGGGAGTTCTGCTTCGCCCTCCCCTCATAACGACATGCCAACGCTTTAGTCGAATTTCCCTAAAAAGGAAAGTAGTGAAATCTATGAATTTGAGACGTTCGACACGAAAAGACGCATTGATCGTTTTTTTGTTTACCTCTGCCGGCCAATCGCAAATCGAGAATTGTCATCGGCCCGCGTACGATAGCGTAATATTTTATTTCCTACAGTTTCATACAGCAACAGTTTTCTCGTCTCTCCAGAGTGACTGACAACTTAAGAAATATGGTAAGTGGTGAGTCGTGAGCACCTAATTCTCATTCCCCAACGAATAATGTTGCGGGAATTTGCCTATAAAAACGTGGAAGAAGAGGTCTGGAAATAAATGAGCGCAGTCATGATAAACCATTGTCCCCGTGTTCCTTAATGCTGAATGTTGAACGCGTTGGGGTTGAATCTTTGAAAACATGGTCTTCCCGCTGACGTGTGGCAGAAAATACGTAGACCGGAGAAAAAGATGTGTTCGCGAAAGATTACGCGAACAAAACCAAAAAGTGAGCAGCCATCGAGATGGCCGTTTAGTCGATGCATTGTCATGACTGAGGATGAAAGGTTTTGTTGGCCATATGCACGATTATTAGTAGGCATAAATATAAGATGAAAAGAGAAATTATACAGGCAAACATAATCAAAGGTTAAGGCGGTGAATGCGTCAGCGGGGCTTAAATCGATCTAGCGGATAAAGAGACGCGGTATCTTGCGAGCAGCAGCGGGGTACGGGATTGGTCGAGTGGCGCGATAGCAGAGAGCATATATCCCCGTCTTTTTTATGAGGATGAAGCAGTTGGAGTGAGCGCGTTGTGTTGTCTTGTTCTTCCCTCTTGTCCGCGTCTATAAGCGACAACCATATATGTTTTCAAAAATTGCTCGCTCTGCCTCATTAAAATTTATACGTTTTTTTATATTTTTGTTTGGCTTTTATGTTTTTTTTTACTCGCTGATGGACGGTATAGGCTGTTTGTATGTTAACCTTAATCTGGAATAAATTTGATTGTATTGCGTCTTCACCCGCCCTCAGCCACAGCCAACTCTAAGGAACCGTAAAATAATCTCACCTTTGGCTAAATACTCGTTACACCCAAGGCCCGATAATTTTTATGTATAAAACTAGTGTCCGTTTTTATCCCGGCGCATTATCTGTTGCGGAGTTGGCAATGCACGCAGCTATCAGATGACGCACCCCTGTCGTCGGTTCGCTGCGTCCATGGCGTCACAAGCTACAACCATCGCTTACTTAGTCGTCTGCCGTTTACCCTGGAAAGTTTGTTGGCCTCGATTGTGTACAGGGAAGGGAAGAAGGCCTTAGAATTCCACCAGGGAAAATTCACCCCCTATATGCACGTTTGGTAAAAGTTGGAGCATTTTTTACGCGGAAGACCCAATTTTCCCGAACTGGCTTTACAACGCAAGGATCCATTTGAGATCCACTACAGATTTTGTGAAACAAGCTGTAAAAATAATTTCACCGGTTAAGTTTAACATGAAATTACGATACTTGTTAATGCATCAAACATTAAAAAATTCCGTCGTAAAAGAGGCTTTGTAAGTGCGTGATGATAATGGGCCTACTTCGCATCAAGCTGAAGAACGTCTACAGATCACGTCTTACGTGCTTCTCTGATTCAAGGGTTCCTAGTTAATTAAAATTGCGAGATATTTCATATATATATATGTACATATATATATTAAATTATGGACAGACTAATGTATTTGTTTTACTCATCTTTAGACTATGCAGAAAATGGTTTCTTGTTTTAAGTGAGTTGGGTCAATATCTCATTAGTCGAGACGGCAGTTGACTTCAAAGAAAAGCATTCGGACGCAACATTATTTGATGAAGTGGGGCTCTAGCACAAATGTGTCGTATGCTTTATATATATATATATATATAGAAATAAATACGAACGCCAAACAAACCCCGCTACTGAACCCTTGTCGTCTGCGTCGCTGCCCGCCGTAGACCCTGGCAAGTTTCTTGGCCCTATTTTTTTAGAGAAAGAGAACAACGCTTTGTAATTTTACAAGAAAAACCCGACCTATGAAATACACCTTCGACGAAAAGTTTAGATTGCTACGTTCAGGCGTCGATTTTTACGGTCCATTTTAGATCGAGCGTGGTGACTTGGACCACTCCTATATATATATATCAGCATCAGTAACCACAGCGATTCCTATCTGGACGAGTGCTGCAGGAGCAGGCGGAATGCAAGCAAAGCAGGCGCGAAGCAGCCAATAGGGACTTCGAACCGGGTCAAGGAAGAAAGGGGCCGAGAGAAGCGTCGTATGCGAAGGAGCAGGTCTCGTTGGTCGGCCATGAGTGACATCTTTGTAACGACTGACTCGACGTCACGCGCGACCTCTTCCACGACGTCTCCGTCTTGCTCCGACAAAAATTATATCCAAACAGAAAAACGAAACGAGGCGTTCCCACTGAAAAAGTGCACGCTTTCCACTTTCCGTTTTGAATTTCGACACCTTTTAACACGAACAGTTGAAACGAGACGCCGTATAGTAAACAGCGACGTGCGCGTCGTCACCCAGCAAGACTATATCACTATTACTCAAATACAAACTCAGACACAGAAAGTGCGCACGCGCACCACACACAAACGCGTATACACACACAGACGTGCGCATGCACCGAAATACAGAAACACACAGACATATACACACAAATGCACACACGCAAACAAACATACACAAAAACATATGAACAAGCACGCACGCACACGGAGGCACATACACACACGTACACAGACCCACATACACACGCACTCAAACCACACACACACACACACATGCACGTACACACAAATACCCACAAACTCATACACACGCGTGCAGACATCCCCGCACACACACGCACACATACGCAAACAAACAAACAGATGCGCAAACCCAAACCACGCTTGAGGGCATGAACGGAGCCGAGGTTGGGTGGGGTGTACGACTTCCTAACATGCATGAATAATGGCCGGTATCAGGAGGGTCGCTCGTGCATACGCTCATCCGCCTCGCGCGACTGATGATCGTCGGGAACATTAAGGTTTCCGCTGCGGGGTCTTTCCGGGAGTCGCGACGGCGTTTTCTGACGACGTCGCGCCGCCTTTCTCGCCCCGCGTTCTAGCTCTCTTGACGAATGCCCTGTTGTTATGGCCTTTTCGCTTAGCGAATTTTTTTTCCTTTTCGTACGTCGTTGTCTAGAAAAGCCGCGATGCAGAAACAGGGCTGACGTGTCGAGCAAAGATGCGTGAGCACGACCGCACTTAATGAAGACGCCGTTGTCTGGTAAGTGCGAGGAAAGTAAGATAACGGGACCATCAGGACCCGAGACGCGGCTCGTGCACCTTGGGACGAGAGATGGCGGTAGGCTGTTTGAAATGAGCGCCGTCTAATGGTAGTGAAATATGAGAGGAAAAAATGCACAGGAGAACATAAGATTGACAAACGCCGATCTTTATATTTCGTTTCAGCTTGGGTCCAGACGCAGGCGATGCTACAAGCGCGAGCTCTGGGCTTTCAGCGTCCCTGCCAAGCACGCGCGCTCGTGCAATGCAAGCACTCTTCAGGGCCACATGCTCGCGCTCGTGGCATCGGCTGCGTCTGGACCCAAGCTGAAACGAAGTATAAACACGAAAGATATCTTGATGGTCACCTAAATCGCACATACCTCTTAAATTGCGTTTCACATCAATAAATCCGTTTTTGCTAATTGAAAGATCCGTGTATGTTAGTTTGTTGTTGCGTTGTGTGCTTTATTTTTTTCTTTGTATCTTACTAACTACCCCAACACCCTCCATTTATTCCTTCTATTTAATGGTTTGAGTAATTGTCATTCTCGGGAAAAATAATAATAAACTGACACATTGGAGGTTTATCGAAAGGATAGCAAGCTAAACATAAATGCTAGTATTCGTTTTTATAATGGTTTACCCCTCTCCCTCTAATCGGCCAACTTTAAACAGCAACTTTTTTTCTCCTTTTTTTTTAAGAGCGCACCTTTTAGGCGCTTTTTCCGCTTGAGCGGCGTCGCCGTCGGCGTCGGCGTAACCGCGCGGAGCATGATGGGTAAATTTCTCCGCTAAATCTAGCGGAAAATTTTCCCCGCTAAATTTAGCTGAAAATTTTCCCCGCTAAATTTAGCGGAAAATGTTCTCCGCTAAATTTAGCAAAAAAGTATTCGCCCCTAAATCTAGCGAGAAATTTTCCCCGCTTAATTTAGCGGAAAATTTTCCCCGCTAAATTTAGCGGAAAGTTTTCCCCGCTAAATTTAGCGGGGAAAATTTTCCCATAAATGGGATGCAAGCAGGAGAGGGGGAGGGGCTTAGCCTCCTCTCCGTACCTGCCCCTCCTCCTCCTCAAGAGCTGCGCTCTAATTCGCGATGTTACAGGGAGTTGTCAACGGCTTTCATTTTTTTTTTGCCGCAGTATGCGTAAGTTTTGTTTTTCGGAACCGAAGATTAATCAGCCTTGCTGCATCTTTTACACTGCAGCTTAAAAAAACACACACTAAACGATTGTTTTGACAAATAACGCGATTTGAAAGAGGCAATTAAAGTAAGAGATGGCCACCGGAAACGCAAGATTCACGAATAGTTACTTTATGTCCGCTAAAATAAAATTTAAAAAATCCGCTTGATTGACATGAAACGTACATACGTTGTTCTAATTCACAATGCGTGACTAGTTTTTGTTGGGTCATTTTACATTCATGACTTATAATTCTTTTTTGGAAATAAGGGTCTGAGGTCATCTGACTGAGTTCGTTCCCTGACTCTTCTACATTTGATTGTTTAAATATTTTAACCAGGAAGTCTCAGGTGTTTTAACGTAATGGTAAACGATTAGTACTCTCGAAAGAATCATCTCTGAGGTTTGGAAGTCCAGCGTCACACCATGGTGCAAGCATCCTTTCTATGGTTCCTCGAAACCAGTAGTTTTTCAAGGCTGCGTGTATTAGAGGCTGCGTTCAGCGCTTGAGATTTTTTATTCTTTTTAGTAGTTTAAAAACAAATTTGACTTGCCACCAACTTTAAAAAGTGGTTTTGTTGATTCACTGGCGGAATTGTTCACCCCTGTAGTAAAAGGTGGAATTGATCAATTTATTTTAAAGCGTTTTTCAAAAATTTAAAAAAGTATCCTTCGTGCTATTCTAAAGATCTGTTGTACAATATGCGCAGCAAAAGGAACACAGTCACAAAACGTACAAAAGATACAGATAGGAATCGTTGTACCTAGGTTAACTATCTATCGCGCACTCGCGAATAAGTTGTTTATACATGACGAGCATGTTGTTTAAGAGTAGTGGAACTATAGTCTGTCACGCAAACCAGATACATTTTTGGAAAATCGCCAGTTGACACACGAAACACAGTGTACAGTATAATCTGCTTAAGAAATGATTCGCGGAAGGTGCCTAATCCGAAAGACGTTGCTCACTTCTTTTCGAGGCACTTCTGTAGTTCCTTCTTTTCAGATGTGTTTCAGGGTTGGGCATCTTCTAATGAGTCAATACAACCAGATATTTTTACGGTTAGCAAAGTTACTGTTCCTAAAATCCTAAACGTTAAAAAAGTAAAACCAAAATTATTATTTGGCTCCGATTCTATTCCAAATTGTATTGTTTAAGGTTATTTCAACGTATTTGCTTCAATATTAGAACATGTCTGTGCCATCAGTGGAAAGAGTTCATTGTTGTGCCTACACCTAAGGCGGGGGATACTTCTTCCGTAAATAAATATCGTCCTGTATCTTTGCTTCGTTCTTTTTCAAAAGTATTTGAGATTCTAAAGCCATGAACACGTAAATTCCTCCGCTCCCATGAATCGGGAGCGGAGGGAAGCTAGACTGCTAGCGCCACACAAGAGCGAGCGGCCAAACGCAGAAACAGTCTTTCTTTTTTTTTCCTCTTTTTCTTTCGGAATTGCGGAGAAGAGAAAGTCAACGTCAACCCTTCCCCTTCGCCATCCCTGCGTCCGCATCTCCGCAGCGGTCCCGGTCGTCGCTTTCGTTTTGCGTTGGAGGTTGTGCGACGAACTGCCCGGAAAGGTCGGTATCTGGTGCTTGGAGCTGCCGTGGCTATTATGTGGGTTCTCTTTGTTATCCATTCACTCATATCCGTATCCCCAGTTCGTTTATAGTGAACCTCAAAACGATGCATCTAAGGTGCGCCGCAGGATGGTGATATTCAGCGATGTCACTATTGGCGAAGCGCTCTGGCCCGTTTGTCACCCCCACGCCTCGGTGTTTACCCAACACAAGGCCTGGGCACCATGCATGCTGCATTGTTCATGCAGGCCGGAGTGGTAAAAAAAGAGTCCCTACTTTGCTTCACCTTACGACGTAGCACAACGAAAAGTTGTCAGTGATATGCTCCGTAATAGACCTTTCTGGAAAATTCCGGGAGACCTCGCGGTACGGGAATTCGTGAGGCTGTTCAGATCTCCTCCCCCTCACCGGAAAACACGAACTCCAGCCGAACACTGACGCCGCGTTCGGTTAAGTCAGCCGAGCGCTGAGCCATTGTATTTGTTGTCCCCATCCATCTAGTTCTAAAGTTAACCGCTTGGGGCGCCACGGTCTGATCTCCTCCCCAATAGCTAAAGCGACTTCTTTCGTGTTGTCGCAGAAATGTTTTGTAACATATATCAGTGATATTGCCACGCGCGTTGCAGAGCGAGCGCGTGGCCGAATGGTTACCGCGCTTGGCTCTCGCGCGGAGGCTATACGGGTTCGATACCGGAAGCGGACTTCTCTTTTATTTATTCCTTCAATTTGACATTCTGGTAAGTCAGAGAATTTTGTCGCGTGATCGAGTTACGAATGTTCTACGCGCTGAACTTTCTACGCCGAATGTTCCAGAACCTATGCGGGTACAAAGGTGCTCCGAGTGTCGGTCCGGAGTCGGTCTCGCCCCCAGCGCTCGATCCTGCTGTTTCGCCGACATCGACGCCTGCGACGCTAGCCTTTCTCTATTTTGTTTTGGGAACAAGTTCGCCCCATTAAACGTTTAGTTTCTTCAGTTATTCGCCGCCTCATCATTTATCATTCGTGATAAAATATCCCTGCGATACTTTTTTTCCGTTTTGTGTTGTGGCGTGCTAATAAACCATTCTGGTGACCCAGATTTGCGTAGCTGCATAATTGTCGTTGTCAATGACGTCGATACAAATTAAGCAATGCGGAAGTATCTTCAAAAGTAACTGAAATACATTTCTAAGTATTTGTACTCTACTCAAGATACTTTACACTGAAAGTAACTTGAGTAGTATCTTAGATACTTTATGAAGCAGGTATTTAGTAACTTAACTTAAATACTTTTATCGAGTATTTTTGTCCAACACTGCTTCATACACACGCGCGCTTTTGCTTGAGTGATGACATCTCAGCCATTTTCACGCCCAATCGTTTTTGTATGCAATTCGAAGTGCGTGCAATACGGTGTCACTCAGCTCGAGCGCGCAGCTTTGGCTAATGCATAGACGCCATTTTATCGCCCAAGTCACGCATCGAGTGCGCGAGAGCGTCACGCGCTGGCACATTCAGTGCAACAATGGATGTCTTCACCCTGAGACAGACAGACATGTAGGCACCCTATTTTCGCCTAGAGTGCCTTCATACACACGCGCGCTTTTGCTTGAGTGGTGACATCTCAGCCATTTTTTAGCACAATCGTTTTTTTATGCATTTTGAAGTGCGCGCAATCTGGTGTCCACTCAGCTCGAGCGCGTAGCTTTGGCTAATGCATAGACGCCATTTTACTGCCCAAGTCACGCACCGAGTGCGCGAGAGCGTCACGCGCTGGTACATCAGGGCAACAATGGATGTCTTCACCCTGAGACAGACAGGCATGTAGGCACCCTATTTTCGCCCGCGCTCCGCGGGCCCCTACTCTCGTCAAGCTTCGGGGTGTTTGCCGCTTGGGGCGGGTCGGGAATCTACTAACGAAACGTCATGCGCAGGCCTTGTCTTCTAGGTGGTATTGGACGAAGTATACTCGCATGAAAAACAGAAACACATTGAGGGGCTTTAAAGGGGTACGGAAACCAAATGTTTGCACTTATTTCTTTGTTTAGATGTGGTCTATGTTGCGCCGCCAGCCCAGAAACATGCTTAGACTAGTGCTTCTGGGCTGCCGGCAGAGACGTCATGAAATCTAATTTTAAAACGAATTACAAATTTCAAAATTGCGTCTGGTGACGGTCTGTGAATCTCCGTTGGAATGTCGCCACGTCATCGACCTCTAAAAAGCAGCACCAGTTCGCGGCAGTATGGCTTTTTCGTGGAGTTACTTGGTCCTGAATGTTCCTTGGCGGAGAACGATAACGCTTTGGGAGCGTTTCGAAGGGCTGGAGAAGAGCTTTGCGCGCCAAAAATCTAGGAGGCCATGATAGGGACAACAAACAACAAAATAGATTATTTATTTTTGTTCTGACGCCCAGCACTTTGCCCACGTATTCGAACGTTACTTCAGCGTTCAGCTGGAGCTTGTGTCCCATCGGTGAAGCCGAACGCGGACTCCGTATTCATGGATATCTTACTTCATCTTTCTCGACTGAGCTCGGGGAGGAAATTGGGCGCGAGTCATGCCCATCCTTTGCACCTCTCTCAATCAAGAAAGATGAAATAAAACATTTAGTGTGCATACCTTCCTTTGGTAAACATAAAACTCCAGAGGAAACAAGCTGTACATAGCGCCCCCTGAAGTTCGATCTCCTCATAAGCGCGATAATGTTTTCAAAAATTCAGCACCAACTCGGCCAACAGTCAGCATTGATCTAAGCTCTTGGCTGGTGGTGATTTGTATTTTGATTTCAATAATCCACACACCGAGAAGCGCATTCAAGGAACTCTATTCGCAGCTCTCTCTTTCTTTCTCTCAGACTAACCTCTTCCTTTGCTTTGGGCTGTGATCCCCAAAGGCTTTCAGTTTCAAGGCGTCAGCGCACCACTTTCGATACTCCCTCAGAGGCCGCGCCCGTAGCACGCAGCGAATTGTGAGAACGTTCTGTATGGTGCTCCTTGTTCCCGCAAATTGTACACGACTGCTGCGTCAGAATTCGACAGGGGCTCGTGTTCTCAACGATTTGACACGAATCTAAGTCGTAAGGTGACGTATCACTCGTGTTCAATTGCTGTTCCACGTTTGACTTTTTTAGGTGACGCAGAACATTCACCTCTACGTTCTCATTATCTAAGAGAGATTGCACTTAAGAGAGCGAGAGAAAGCGAAAGGAAGTCGTTGCCTCCGTCGTTAGCCAGATTCGGTTCTAAACAGCCATTTCCCAGAATTCCTTTTGGAGCCGCGCAAGGAGGAGCACGTCCTGCAAAGGTAGCGCGAAATGTGTCTCCGCGCACTCACCCGGAAACATCCTCATGTATCCCACTTCGCTGCCGAAGTATTGCCACAGCAGATCCGGGTCCTTCCCGGCATTCTGTCGGAAGGCCTCGTCCAAGGCCTGAGACCACTTGAGCCCGTTCAGAACCTCGGCGTCTGAAAGGAAACCACTGGAATCAGGGTCCAAACAAGACACACGACACAACACACAATAAAACGCACGTGTGTCATCGCACGAATTGTAAAATCGAGTTTATTTTGTGTCTGAAGATTCATCTCGTGTTGTTCCATTTCTTTTTATTTTATAACACAAACTTTATAAGACAAAAAGTTCAGTACACAATTCACGACGAGAATTTCTTTGTGCTAACGTTTCAAAGCTGCTGATGAGGTTATGCATCCGAGACGGGTTTTAAAACGTTTAAAACAAATAAAGCAAGATTAAAAGTTGAAAAACCGCTGGCAAGATGACCTAAAAATAAAAAAGTGAATATAAACTGCTCCCCTCAAAATATTAAAAATGTGAGAAAAAAAGAGACACCAGCTCGCCGATCATTTTCGAAATGACTACACGTATAGTCACGGTGAAAGTACGTGCTGGATCGCGCTTCCTGCTGGCGGAGAACATTATGAAGGAATCATTTGACCGCTTCGCCAGAGTGGTGGTCCGTATAAAATGTAAATAAAATAAAAACGACACAAACGTTGTGTGTATTGTTTTCTTGTTTTTACAAGCACTTACCAATAAATAAAAAAGAAGCTTATTGAGAACTTTCGAAGAAAAATACGATACTTTTCTAAACCCTCCCGCAATTGCGAACTATGTTTATTAAAAAGAAAAAGGGATTGAAATGGTGTTTAGAGTTTATTCAACTCACCTTACCGGCATTGTTACCTTAACCTAACAGTTTGAAGCTTAACTCCGCACTCAATACCGTGAACACTATGATGGAACTCAAGCGCGTGCACTGAGTTCAGTCGAAGCTTCCGCTCACAGGACGCCTCGGCGAGCACCCACCTTCTTCGTAGATCTCCAGCGGGACGTGGGCCCCTGAGTAGGACTCGTTCACGTAGCGGTGGAACTTGTCGCTGTAGCGAAGCGAGCCGTCGCTTTCCGTGAGGTCCTTTGAGGCACTGACGGTGCCCAGTTCCTCCCGCTGCGTGGAAAACACGCGCACAGCGTTGGTCAGGACCACCCGTGGGTGCATGCTTCTGAATACTCGCGTTTGAACGATCCACGAAGACCACCGAAGTCCTGCTAGTGTTCTTAAAGCAGCGCTCACGCTGCTAATGCATCAACCATAAGACAACCTGCATGACACTGCCTGATGCGTGTTTCCTCCTTGTATGATGTGGTCCTGTCGCATTTGTCACACAAAAACTGTCTGCAACATGTTCGAAACACACACATATATGTATATATAGATATGAAGCAAACTTGCTTGAGGTGTGTCCTCGGGTAATCCTATCATCATGTTTGCGGCGAACATCTTGTCTCGTATGATGTCTTAGCAGTGCGACTGAAGCCTTATGGGACATCTAAGCGGAGTTTCTGATCGCATTTGACGTGGCCCAACGGTACTTGTTTTGTTTTTTATCCTCTCAAGAAGTGACAGAGAGCTTATTTTTAGTCTAACACAATTTAAAATTTTCCATACTATACTCCGTTTCACCTTATGTTGTACCGCAGACAAGGCTAGAAGGGCGAGCTCATAGCGTTGGGAGCTACTCTTAACGCACGAGACCTTGTGCCGCCGAGATGTGCCCTAGAGCAAGGAGCTCGCGCTTCTAGCCTTTCCTGCGGTACATCATAAGGTGAAACAGAGTATAGTAAATTATTTATTTGGCAATGTTTTTATATCGAAACACGAAGTACGCAAAATAGACATATTGGGAGGCTTTGTAAAGTTAAATGCTTTAAGTGGTCTGTTCCGACTCCTCAAAAGGCGACCACTCTTCCTTTAAACTTCTTTTTATTTTTGTTTCCAGTTTTTGGTTAGGGAGACATGCTGACACGTGCTGTTAAAACTACCAAAATCAGCAGAAAAAAAAAGAAAAAACAGTAACGCGAAAACAGTGCTTACCATTCCGAGAAAGATCTTAAAAACGCTCAGCTCTCGTCTACCGCTTTCAAAAACAAGCCGACCACGCGAAGGTTTAAAGCAACAGTGTGTCGAAAGGCGGCTCCAAAAAACGAGTTTCGCGGAAAGTGAATAAAACAACTCTTCCTTTAAAAATTCTGCGCCTTAAATAAGTTACATATACGAACAAAAAAATATTCGTTCCCTTATCGTTTTCGAAAAGTGCAGAAGGTAGGCAAAAGAGGCGAAAGGTTGAAACGTAATATATCTCTATATATTATATATATAGTATGCTCGTTCGCATCAGTGTACCCATCGATTTATCCACCTTACGTACAATATGTATAATCGCGTGCCGAGTTTTGACTCTTGTGCAGGAAACGGCGCGGAAGAAAGCTAGAAACAGCGAACGATCGAGAGTCCCCGGACAAAAAGAGGAACTATGAGCGATCGCCGCCGTGCCCGGGGGCATGGCATCTAAGCTCGGTAACCTTCTTTGAATGATAATCTCAAGATGCACTCGATTTGCCCCCACACCGCGCAGGCCTCGCAAGGGCGGGCGCGCGCTCGGCAATTTTCGAAGTACCGCATATGCCGCCCGACAGCCACCGCTTTATTTTCTCTTTTTTTTTGTCTGCGTTATTCATAACGTTTTATTTCTGTAGTTATTCTATTTTCGTAATTTAGCTCCTCTCTCGAACCTTTTCTCGTTTTAGTTTCCTGCTTTTTTGAATGTCACGTTTTGGGTTGTTCTAGTTTTAACTTTTTTCTCTCTTCTCAATTTCGTTTCACTTTTTCTTTCGTCGTGGGTTCTGAGCTCTCGTCGTTTCTGGTTTCATCCATCAGCCCCGGGGGAGTCCCTCCTCTTTCGTGCTCTTTGTAGCGTCGTAGCGGGCGCCGTGGCTCTGCAGCCGAGCGATACGGCTTCGCTGCCGATACCGGGAAGCGAAAGCTGCCGTGATGAATGAAGAAGGCCGCTACCTTTCGGCGCCGCATCGCGTGGTGTTAGGCCGTAAGCGGGCGATTGAACGACAAAAAAAACCCCTAGAATTCACGTAAGAAGTCGATCATTTCCCACAGCTCAAATTGGGCTTTGTAGCCTCTTTATGGGCGGATGTGGTGACTATTGATTGCAGCGGTTCAAACCACAAGAAAAAGAAGTAAACAATCTTCGGATAACAAATTGAGTACCGTTTTTGGGGGACAACTGTTGCCAAGAACAACTTACAGTTTTAAGCAGTAGGCTCGCTTAAAGCAGGCGCTGCTTAGTTATGACGTGTTATTGATGGCAGCCTATAAATTATTAACGTACCCTAGGGACCTTATCGCTTTCATGATTAAAAACTTTCTTGGTGAGAAGTAATAGAAACATAACAATATTTTAACACACCTTAGTTCAATCGACAAACTGTGTTTACGCATCTAAATTCAATGAATACTCAGAATATAAATTCACAAATATTTAAGTGATTACATTGCGTCTTCAATGTGTTCTATAGAATCCCATTCTGCAATTTAGTCACTATTTAATTCTAGGAAACATGGTTCTATCTATTTTATCGGCAATGGCCACCCAGCCCTTTTCCAGAAACACAAATCGCTCTCGCTCAAGATATGTTATATATAAACTGCCTTTTTACTTTATATAAATATTTATATATTGTACGTAAGGTGGATACATCTGATGGGTATGTCTGGGTCGTAGAATATAATGTATATGTATATATATATATATATATATATATATATATATATATATATATATATATAATAAATACTATATTATTATATATATATATATATATATATATATATATATATATTCGTGGCGCCATGGTGCGCCACGATTTCTCCTCAGCGACCGTGGCACCGCGTTTCTGTCCGCTCTCGTAAAAGAGGTTCTTGCTGCTTCTAGGGTTATTCACCAATTCACATCCACGTACCACCTGCAAACAAACGGTCTTACCGAACGGTTCAATCGAACCTCATCGGAAATGCTTAGCATGTATATCTCCAACGACCATAAGAATTGGCACTTCATTCTTCGCTTCCTCAGCTTCGCCTACAACACTTCTATCCAATCGACCACGGGATTCTCTCCGTTCTTTCTCGTTTACGGTCGGGAAGTGTCCTGCACCATAGACAGCCTTTTTCCGTACACTGACAGCGACTTTCAAAACTCCTTCGTAGCGCAAACAGTTAGCCGAGCCGAAGAATGCCGTCAACTTGCTCGCCTTCGCACCAATGACAACCGACAACAACAAAAGCAGCGTTACGACGAGGGTCGCACTTCAGTAATATACCATCCAGGTGACCTCGTCTTGGTTTGGACACCCGTGCGCACGCCAGGACTCTCCGAGAAACTTCTCCACAAATATCTTGGACCATATACTGTCCTTCATCAAACATCATCTGTCAATTACTCCGTGACTCCGCTAAAGCCGTCAACCGATCGGCGCTGCCGGAGCGCTACAAAACGTTCATGTATCCCGCATGAAGCCCTTCGTCCAGCGCTCCGACCATGGCGCGACTTCATCCCCTCCCTAAAGGTCGGCCAGGAGGCCTCCATCTTCCTCTACCGGGAGGATATTGTAACAGCGCAACTTCATCACCATCAACATCCACACTATCATTACCATACACAACAGCGCGCCGCCTGCAGGGCGGTGCGTGGCTCATGCTAGAGCTCGCGGGGCACAATTGCTCCAGGGCTCGGCCAGTAAAGCCGGTGTTTTTTTATCTCTACTTTGTCTTTCTTACAATATATATATATATATATATATATATATATATATATATATATATATATATATATATATATATATATATATATATATATATATATATATACACTAACCCATTGATTTATCCACCTTACGTACATAATATAAATATTTCCATAACGTCAAAAGGCAGTCTATAATAACATATCTTGAGCGAGAGCGATTTGTGTTTCTGGACAAGGGCTGGGTGAAATATATATACAGTATATATTGACCACAGAAAAACACACTTGAGAACGTTATTTGGAGTTTTAAAACAGTATTTGAAACATAAAGAGGACATATATTTCTTTGTTCGTACAGATGATGCTGTTGTTATTTACTAACACTGTTAAGTTAACCAACCAGCTCATTCCTTCAGTATTGCTGTTGGGTCTGGCTTTTTATATTTGTAAATATTTACAAAAATAAAGTATTTGTTTTTATAGTTCGCACGTGTTGACAACATAACAAATTTAATGGCACTCTCATAGTCACGTGCTATTCAAAATGTTCTGTATTGTTTCCCACAATTTCTGCTTATCTGCTACCAAACGATTTCTTCGCGAAACGTAGGTGAAATCTAGTCACAAACACTTAAAAATTAGCGCGTTAAAAAGAAAAAAGGAAAAAGATACAGTGAAACGGGACAACGTTCCTGTTAGGCGGTAAATAGTCATTCACTGGACAATTAAAATGAACGTAGACACAATTTGTTTTATCGCGACTAGTGAGACGTGGCTCGGAAGCGTTGCTTACCGTGAGATCGGCGACAAATTTGTGCTTGACCACAGCTTCCTCCGCTTTTTTCACCAGGCGCTGCGTTTAGGAGAGGCGCAAAAAAGATAAAGATCAACTCGATTTTCCTAGACATATTCGTGTTCATACGATGCGCAACACATGTCGAGGAACAGCGTTACGTGTTCAGTAGACACCGAAGATAATAAGCCCGCATTTTTGTTTTCCTTTCTGGTACGTAGAACGACACTATACAATTAGAAACGTCTATATTTTTAAGCAGAACTGAACAATCTGTATCATCTCAGATAAGTCTGTGTTCTACTCTAACCCCAATACAAGTTCTGCAGAAGTGACCTCAAAGCCGCGCGGTTACACTCGCAGTACGTCGTACGAAAGACTGTCCGCAGATAGCTATCCCGTCATGTCCGCTGCAAACATTGGGTCTATGATGGACGAGCAGTGAGTGTGAGTGCGTGGCTGAAATGCGCCTGGCTTTCGTCGCAACATTAGTCGTAGGTGTTACGTACAAAACACTTTCGAAGCAGTTTTGAAATGAGAGAATTTTTCTAAACGGCAGAGTGATAACGGACGTATCAGACAGCTCTTGTTTTTTCTTTTTTAATGCCCACTAACCTTCCACTGTCGGGACACGCACGCACACAAACAGTACTTACTGACTCCCTTATACATTTAAGTGATGTCGAAACTTACGTTTTTCTTATGGGGGCCATATTTTGTTTCGGTGACGCCTATATTTATCGAGCATGAACCCTTCGTATTTATAAGGTCTGTTTTCAGTAATAACTTTGAATATAAAAAAAAATAATTGTATGAAAACTAACCTTGAACTTGTAAAAAATATTGCATGAAAACGAACTTTTATATATCAAAATAATCGTATGATCAATAATTTAACGGGAACAATTAAAGTTATGCTTGTTCCAGGTTAAGTTCTCTATGGTGTCAGCAAATTATATCGAACTTTAGCGTCCCATTTGCACTTGAATTTGTCTTCTTTTAAGCCCTATTTTATACTGGCGTACTTTTTTACCTCGTGCAACTGTGTGCGTACGACTGTTTTTCTTTTTTTGTTGGTTTTGTTTTTGTACTCGCGCGCCCCTGCAACATCCCCCCCCCCCAAAGGACTAAGAGTATCACTAAATAAACAAAGAAATAAGTACAGTTATGTTTAATTTTCTTGGTGTCAACAGCGTTACTGCAATTCGACCGAGTAGTTTTGAATATGTTTTTTTAGGTACCATATAAAACTATTTATCATGAAGTGACCGTCCTATCGTGAATAACGCATCTTAAAAGCCCGATGCTATCATCAGCTTTGCTGATATTGCTTCTAATTAAACTGAACTGTATTCGTTTCAAGCATCATTCAATGAAAAACTTGCGTCACAAAAATGCAAATTCAAAAGGTCAAGCAGTGCCGGAAGAGCTGCTGCTTACCTAGTTACCTAATTAATTAGCAATTTATATGCCGTGTATTTTAAATAACTCTAGAGGTATTGTAATTGGGTTTTTACATATGGTGTAAGATCCGTTCGAGAATGAAACTTGCGGACCTCGTTATAAATTAACTCCGCGGTTCTCGCGGGAAATACCATGTTTCTGTCTCTCGGTTTCACGCGAGAAATCAGTAAGCGCAAAGGTCTCACATCTTTTGGGCATCGCGAAACGTTCTCGTTCGGTTCATAATCAAGTGCGATTCTGATTTTTGTTCGTGCTACTTTTATTGCCCGTTACACTCGCTACGTATGCTGCGCTAATCTAGTTGAGAGAACTAAAGCGAGGCATCATCTCCTCGTGCATGGTCGACTGCCGAAGGGACAACTTTAGAAAGGATGAGAGCAGACGACGTGCTTGGCTATGGGAGAGTTTTACCACGTGTTTTCGAACCTACTTCCTTGGCTTCGTCTTTAGACCGCCAGGCGCTACGAATTTCTGATTCGCTTGAGGAGGTTGAAAAGCGAAACCTGCCGCCACTGCTTTCTGTTCTAGCTGCTAGGTACCATCGATTTCGCCGGAGTCGCCAATACTCTGTTCGCCCCTAAGCTGACAGTCCAGTGGAAGCTGCGTGTTCGCTTGACCAGTCATACATCTGCCATTCGCCACGCGATCACGCTCCCGCCCACACTCACGAGCAGAGGGCGGGGCCAGGGGATGAAAGGGAGGTGGCAGATTGGTCCGGCGAGCACGTAGCTTCCGCCGCACTGTCAGGGTATGGGTGAACGGACTACATGGTCCCACTCAGTGCAAGGTGTTTCAGTAGGTTGAATTCACCGGTCGCTTAGGAAATTGCTTTCGACGCTGAAGTTATACTTCGTTTCAGTTTAAATCCAGACGCAGCCGGCACTACGAGGAAATGGGATCAAGCAAGCAGCGTCTGAAGTGCAAGTCACTGGGCCTTTTCTGTTTATGAATGGTCATGAGATGATGAAAGCAACTAAAGACAAAGCGCGTGAGAGCCTCTCGAGCCTGCTGCATTTGTTTCAATTTTGCTATCAAAACAGACACCGTAATACCATCAACTTTCTGGGAAAGTAGAACCGCAGAGGGCCTGTCTTGAAAATACCCAATCATAGCTTTTTTTTCTTTCTGTCCTACCAAATTTCGTGTCTTCTTTTTTATGAAAAAAAAAGGTGTACGTGTGTATGGGTGTAAGATGGAGGCGGTTTGCGAATAGGTTGATTTTACTGGCTTCCAACAGGCTATACCCCTGTCGACTATTAGCCGTACGGTTTTGCGTTAGCCATTTGGCAGATTTAGGTCACAAATAAACATCGATGAGAATGAGTCATCGTCTCTGTTCTAAATGGCTTTGTGGGTTCTCTTTAAAGGTATCACTTCCCCCAAAATAAAATATAACGTCCTCCCTAATATCGCTGTTGGGGCGCCGACATTATGATGTGGGACTATAAATAACCCCATTACCATTCCCCTGCCACTACTTCCCAAATTATAATTTGCATACTGAGCCCCTAAATTTCAAGATTTTGATTTTACGGCCACTTCTGCGACGTGGCAAGCAAATACAATCCGAAGTTAAAAAATAACCTCTTGAAAATAGCAGTTTGCTTAGAGCTCCGTCGATGATCAATAAAATAATCCCAACATCAGAAGATTGTTGGGCTATGGACAATAAGCAAAAAATGTAAACACCAGCTTGGAATCGTCGTAAGCGCAGTGCCATTTTATCGATATTTTTATTACATTCGCCCAAGGAAATTATCAGCTCAGTTACATTCCTCATCATGTTCAATTACGCTGCCGTTTCTTTAAATTAATTGAAGTTTCACCGCATTGACATTGATTGCAAAATTTTTTACAACACTTAGAACTGCGGGTTTTGGTTTCGCAATAACCACGCAATGGGCGGTGTTCAATTTTTATTTATTTATTTTAATATGTTCATGTTTGTCATCATCTCAATTCTGTAGCCATCCTACTGACAAACAACTGACTCGTGCTGATGCGAACGCCGAAAGGTTTAGTAGTTTCTAAATGCGAACTTTGAGCCATGAGACAGAAACAAATTATTATCTCCGCTATCAGCTGCGCTCAAAAACTCTTAAAATACGACATTGTCTTTCACGGGGTACCTAGATTACATAACACACACTTTGCTTTGTTTAAAAAAAATAAACTGCACTTCGTATCCCATTGAATGTTTCCTTGTACACAACCCAAGCATAAAGTCTTTTGATACTTGACGTGCTGGTACAATGGCCCATAGGTTCCATAGTGCGTAAATCGGATGCACTGACCTTGAGAGCGTTTTTCTTTCGCTGCAAGTTCTTCTTCATTTCTAAGGTCATCTTGAGCAGCAGCTCCGTGCCGTTCACTTCCACCAGACTCAGACTCTCTGCATTCTCGTAACTCTGAACGGAAAGAAAATCGAGACACTTTCGCTTAAAAAGAGACCTTGTTGAAGCTGTCTGCAACTTGGCCGAGGCTTATTGAGGAGGAGGCGACATGTAACTGAGATTTCAGTTGCACGTCGATAGAACCCCGGGTGGGCGAAATTAATCCTCAGTCCGCCGTTGCCCGGAGCGTGTCGGATTCCCTATTCTTCGTACTGGCGGGTAAAACCCCAAAATTCAATTTTTAGACTTTATTCAGGCGTACAGAAAGCTTGTTCAGGATTAGATGCCCACTCACTCTGACTCAAAGTTGTAGCGTTTGACCACGTTTGATTACGTCGAGATCAGACTAAGAAGAACTGTGCTAGCGCGACTTTCTTGCAAACAATTGTATTCGAACTAAAGGAATTTTCTTGAGAAATGGCGTTTTACTCTCCTCTAGAATTTAACTTAGTTTACTAAGGTGATCTTACTGTTTCCAAGAAAACTTAATATTATTTTTATGCAGAAATAACAAACTTAGTGGTATGTTCCAAGCAAATAACAAGCGATTCGGGTGCAAATTTTAACGTCTATCAAAGAGACGAGAAAGAATCGAAGAATGAATACGAGCGAAAAGTGAATACTTACATTTCGAAGCGTCTCGATGCCCGATATCGAAGATAACCTCGTCACCAGGGTCGCATCCAATTCGTTCGCCCATCGATAGACCCTGTTCGAAAAATGTAGAAAAAACAACACAATATATTTTCACTTATTTTTGGCATAGGCTCGCAACATAAGAACGGGTACCGGCCGTAAGAACTAACACATTTGACGTGCCTTGCAAAATTAAAATTCCAAACCTATGTACGTACCTAAAATTGAGCACTCGTACGTAGTTTCGCAAGACGTTTTATGTATATTTTTATTTAGCTGAAGTCAGAGCTGGTAAAATATTAAAAATAGAGCAAAGATGGCTGCCGGCATGTTCTAAGCCCTATACTGGATGTTCGTCGGTCTCCACACTGTTTCGTGAGCTTGCTCGCAGCGGGTGGTAATTTTTCACATATATTTCTAAAAAGTAATAATTATCGCGATTATGTCGCTCATTGCCAGCATCGACTATTTTGTTTTTTTGAATTTTTGCGTTTAGTAAGCCACCGGGGAGCGAGCTCATAAACCTGTGTGCAGACGACCAAACAGGCTGGTGTATAGAACATATGAAATGCACGGGCTTCGATTTTGCTTTATTTTTAATTATTTCACTACCACAAAATGGAGCTTTAAAAAACAGACAAAACTCGTGGCTAAACGTATACATTCGCGTGCCTGATTTCAAGTATGTAAGTTTGGAATTTGGATATTGCTAGGCGTTCCGAATGTGCTAGTCCTTACTGCCGCACCTTGTAAGACAAAATGACCGAACCAAATATTTCCACCCCAATAGTGAACGACGACGCATTTCGCACCAAAAAACGCTATTCATACACAAGAAACATCAGCAACACTGTGTTCAGCGTTTTAAGAAACATAGGGCCGGGTCTAAACATTCCCGAACATTCTAATACCGCTCCACAGCAGGTGAGATTCAGGCAATATTTGACAAGAACGCCGAAGAAGTAAACATGAAGCACAAAGTGTAAGCATAAGCCACGCCTCGCAGTTCTTAAATTTTCAGTGACTATAGTAAAATCAACAACCCATCAAACAATCAGGCAGCTATTCGTGACAATTCGGGAGGAGGGTAAAGGGGAAGGAGCTTCTAGGCATTCTGGGTTTTAAGTGACATCATATTTTACGACTTCTGACTAATCAACAACTCGGGTTTACAGACGCGTCCTTAGCTAAACGCAGGATTCGCACAGAAAATGCAAGGACAGACAGAGCGAACTAAAAAACGCTCAGAGGGACGAATACGATTGACGGAAAAGAATCACGTGATGTGAACAAACTCCCTGCCGTAGTAGTCGGCGCCGGCGGCTGCTTTTCGCTGCGTTTCTTCGGTGAGAAACGAATGAAATGTCTCCAATTTCGATCGTTTTTACGCTGACCTTTCAAAAACAGTAGTCAAAGCTTTAAGTTAACACGAAATATCTTTACCTATGTAATTGTGTGTTTAATATCGGATGATAGCAGAATATGGTTATGGTGGCAGTAGTTTTTGTGCTCACGTTTAGAGTTGAAGGAGCCATCGGGGGCCCACGAATTTCACCGAACGCGAGAAGGACGCTCTACTTGCTACATCGCTGAAGACTGACGAAACAGTATCGGGAATCAATAGGCAGGTAAGATGACTACAAAAATCAAGAATCACGCCTGAGGCCGATAAAGTTCCAAACAGTGACGAGCTCGCCACGGCAGCTGCAAAAGTCAGGTCGCGAGTAAGGAGTACGGTCCTTGCGTCGACCGTACTCGTTGCTCTCAGAAAGCTTACGAAACTGCTCTGTACCATCGTTGAGCATCCGCTGCAGCCCCAAACAGATTTGAGTTTTAGACTGCACTGTTCGAAGGTAGCTGCGCAGCCTCAGCCATTTTTATTCTATGTGCCCCTCCGCAGGCACAAATGTCGGCTTTCTATATTCCCCGGTGCACCAATATCCGAAAAACGGAAGCCATGGTGAGCAGTTTGAACAGCCTTCAGTCTTCCAAACCAATAACTCAAACCCAAGTCGTTTGGTTAGTGTATAATCGAAAGAATACAACAAAATTGCAGCTTTCCCTGTAATTTCTTTATGATCTTCACTGAATTTATTGCAAATTTTTTTCTGAACAAAAATAATTCCTTACCAGCTGTGCGTTTTATCCTAATAACTATAACAACTAGGGTGATAGGTGGAAGCTAGGCTGTTGGGACTCAGGAAGTAAGCTAAAACATCCACATTGGGGTTAAAATTTTAGCTTTCGAAGTTTTAAAGCGCATTTGGACACACTGGAGCCTGCTGTCTCGGTCAGTGAAGCTCTTGTAATATAAACTTGCAAATCTCCAGAATAGGTCATATCAAAAGGTGGCTTGAACTAGTCGGAAGAAAGTACTTGTTGCTGTACTCCCTTATGCCTTTATACATAAAGTGTCTGCCTTTATGCAAAGCACCCTGTTATTTCTAAAGCGCAGCTCTTAGGCACCCGTTTATGGGTTGAGCGGCGTCGCCGTTGGCGTATCCACGCGCGTTGCATTATGGGACGTCACAGTTTCCCACTAAATTTAGCGGGAAACTGAATTGGTTTTGAGGTCTCGTGACCGCCAATTTCCCCACTAAATTGAGCGGAGAACTTAACTCGTTAAATTTAAAGGGGAAACCTTAGCTAAATTTAGCTGGACATTTAGCAAAAATTTACCGCTAAATGAGAGCGAAGGTGGAGGAGAGGAGGGAAGGTACGGAGGGAGGAGAAGCATACCCTTCCGTCCGTACCCTCCCTCCTCCTCCTTAAGAGCTGCGCTCTAATATCGCATTACAGAAAGTTGTAAACGTCTTTCATGTTTTTAACTTTATATTTGTCTTCCTAAATGTTTGACTATATACGTGAATTACCAAGTCACTCAAGTTACCATTTCATAAAAACACATTTGTTGAACTAGAAATATGTACCTGGAAATATGTAAATAATTAAGGACAATTGTTTTTGCATATTATTGTTCATAAAAGTTACAAACCGGCGATCGCTTTTTTTGTGGTTCTTGAGTTAATGACGTTTGTTAGCGAGCGCGAACAATGTCGCGTTACGTACCCCAATTTTTTAACGCAACTTCGAGCTTTTTGGACAAGAGTCGATCTCATGTTTTTAATAAGATTAGTTCTGGACACACAAGAAGTGTATTGGAAACACTCGTGAGCGGCATTTGTTGTTTGTCCGGCTGATTTAGCGTTATATAAACAAACTAGCGGCGAAAAACGGATGGCGCAAGGAGCTGACCTCGGAACACCGCGTCTGCGCTGCGACAACCAACTTCAAATCGCCAAATAAAGGGGAAAAAAAAAGAATAAAGTCTTCCGTAGTTTCAATGCTCGTCGCGAGATGGCGCTTTCACTCTGCACTTCCCGCGCTTTGCTACGGCTAACGAGCGACGCAAACAGCGAACAATGCGGATTGGGGGAAAATTAGAACCCCAAACAGTGACTTTTCCCCCTCCTCTTCGATTCGGGGACCGCTCCCCGCCCCGGCGCCCATTGTCTCTTAATGCAGATGTGCTCTCTGCCGTACCTTGTACACGTCTGACCTCGCTCTCCGGGAGGCTTTCGCTGTCGCTTTTGTGTTCCTTTGTTTCCCTCAGAAAATCCGCAAAAAAACAACAACAAATACGCTTCTAGCTTTGGGATGCGTTCGCGCACTACAGGCGGGCAAGTAGGCAGGCAGTATCACGCGTACTTTAGGAACGTTAGGCCTAATTTGCGGAGGAACCCGTTAAGCGAGCAGGTCGCTTTCCTTTCTGTTACGTATACATCGCTAAACGATGGCGACGGTCTACCATGCGTTGAACACGACGCAGCCAGATTTTAACTTAGGTATCTCTTTCTCTCTTTCTGACCGCGTTTTAAGAGCGTTCGAGCGCCACAACTACTGTTTCGTTTTGTGTATTTCTATATCAGGCCACGACACGACTGTACAGAAGGTGAACATCGTCGTGCCGGTTCGTCTGCAAAAAAGGGTACGCATTTTTCCCCTTGTTTGTATGGCTTTTGGGGATGAAACGGGAGGGGGGGGGGGCTTACTGTTTATCTTATTAATGCGGCCCGCTACACTACACGCCTCTTGATCAATCGATGTGGCACTCTGTCTGATTTGGGGCTGCTCCCCCTCCTCCTCCATCTCTGCGCTCAGCGGGGTCTGCACATCGTTCCCGCTTTGGGGAAGTTGTTGCTGCGAGGCATCTCCCCGTTCTCCGCGGGTTGCTTGCTTCCTTTTTCGATTCCCTAGTTTCGCTTCTCGTCCCTACCTCTGCCGTGCGTTCGTTTTCGGCACGACTGATGTCGGAGCTGTATTGGGCGGCGGTGTACTTATCCTTCCTGTCTTCCGCAGAGTATGCCGGTGTGTTTGGAAGAGTGGCCGGCAAAGGGTGAAAGTGAGGATAAGGAAGACGAGGGGAAGAGGGGGAGAGCACTTTTCGGTGTTCTGAAGTAAACCAGTGTACTCCTCCCCGACTCCCTTGATGGAGCCTAACGTGGTTTGGAGTTTGTTGCGTGTTCGGCGAGTTTGGAGCAGCCACTTTCCAGCTCTGCGGCATCGCTGACTTCGAGACAGACGAGGTGGGGGTCGTTGCCTCTGGTAGGCTCTCGAGTGCTGGGAGAGGCATCACTGCGATCCTAAACCTCGTTTGCCTTACCGGTAATAGGCGGTGTGAACTAGGCAATTAGAACACAGAAAGAAACCCAGAGACTGGGAAAAAGAAAGGACAGACAAACAAAAAAGGCGGACAGACACGACACATCTGGTTTATTCTTTCCTTTATTTTTCCAGTCCTGGCTTGTTTTTACTGTGTTAAACTACCACCAGATTGTTTTCTCCCTAACCTTCCGTTCAGACAATTCGTTTCGTTGTAACGCGTGGAATGTTACGAACGAAATTTGTGATGTGTCCAGATTAAAGACAGCCACATATAAGTGGGAATAGTTGTATATTAAACGATCACGTGGTCATTGCTGTGTTCGTCAAAATAGTTCTTTTTTTCTTCTAAATTCGTGTTTTTAATAGTAAGATTCTTAAGTATCAAACTGAACATCAGGCTGCCTAGCCTGAGCCTAGCTGATTCGATTTTGAGCCTGATAAATTTCCAAGCCTGGTAAGATTGCAAGTTTGAACAAAACAAATCGATTACGTAACGTCTAATGCTCTGTGGAAGTTATTCTTTCTTAGAAGAACATTAAAACTTTGCCCGCTTTTCTTGCGTCATCTCACGTTAAAACTATAGTCCTACCAAAATTAGGCTCAGCTGCAAACATTTGGGATCTTTTCACTAAGATTGACATTAGTAAACTTGATCAAGTACAAAAAAGGCCGCAAGCTTCATTTTTTTATCTTTGGACGAGCCTCCATAACGGAACTTTTCACATGAGCTCATTTACTGCCCTGGTCTGAAAGAAATCGGCATTCTCGACGAAACCTTATGTACTAGTTAATTAATGAGAATTATAAAGTTGAACTGTCTGAATCAATCCCTTTAGTTAATCACTTTCTTATTAGGATATGCTACTCGACCAAGGCATGCTCTAACACTAACACCTTTGAAATCGCGTTATAATTGCTTTAACTATTCTTTTTTCTCGCGAGCAATAACTGAGTGAAATGACCTCGCTGAGAGTGTTGTTATGCAGCCATCCTTGTCGTTATTTGCATCTAATTTGATTTAGCCCCTTTTGTACCGTATTTGCTCAAGCATACCACAACTTGTTTTCATGTTTTAATGCTAGTTTGTTGTATTTTTTACCACTGTACCCACCTGCTAAGATTCCGTCAAGAGACTACAGTATTAATAAATAAAAATAAAAAAGCCTGATAAGATTCCGAACTTGATAAAATTTTGAGCCTAATAACTGTTATATTCGACGATAGTACAATCATTTTGATAGTTTCGAGTGCACATCCGCTCGTTGTAGCGTTCTCATGCGCGCATGGAACACAGTGCAGACTCGCTTCGCTACATATCGATGAACATGTACATTTATGTGTATATACGGAGAAAATGTACTATACTTTTAAATAAAGCTAATGTTCAGCGTACTTACCAACTACGCACTGTCGTATTTCCACTTTGTAGCAACTGATTTGACCTTTGAAATGGCGAGGAACAGGTTTTATTGCGAAAGGGAGATGTCATTTGAAGCTTCATTTCCTTTCTTCTTATGACAAAACGACTGGAGAATCCATTATTTGGATACCATTATTTGTTTTTGTTGTCAGATCTCTAATAAAAAATAAAAGAATAAAACAAACGGCAGTGGGCTAGGCGTTGACTTTTATCCCCATGCCTCCTTCACGCTTGCCTATGTATAAACAAAATAAATTCAAACTGAAAAAAAACGCTATATAAAAGGGGAACTCTCGCACATTATTTAAATAGGACGCTCTCGCGTGATCCCGCGCCGTTCTTCCAGGAAAACACGTCGGCTCCGTAGTCATCTAAAGCCACGATCACGCTGCTTAAACATCACACGAAAAAAGGACAGCGTGCAGAGACTGTCTTTGGCGTGCCTCTTCCTTGTGGGAGGGTTCTATTACGTCGGTCATGTAAATCAGTGTCTGCAGAAATGTTTTTAGAAACATCCATTTGTGCGAAAGACAGTGTGCATTTATGCGACCTGACGAATTTCCCGCTGAATTTAACGGGAGAAAAATACTCCACCAATTTTTGGTGGAGAGTCAGAGTGTTGCGACATTGTGACGTCGTCACGGCGTCGCGCGACGTCGTGTCACATATCCTCACAATTTTCCCGCGAACTAAATTGAGCGGAAAAATGTCTTCGCTAAATGTTGCGAGAGTGTAGTGTCAAGTGACGTCGTGACGCCATTGTGTTACGTCATGTCATGGCGTCGCGCGGCGATACAGTGTCACGCAAACACCGTGCTCTAAAAATTCAGCGGGACGTAGCTTTCCTAACTTTAAACGCGGCAGTGTAAATTTGTGGAGCAGTGTGTATCGTAACGCCGCAGTTCAATAGACCCATTTCTAGGGTTCATCGAGCAACACTGGCGGTCGCCATTGCTCGGACACGTAGCGTGTGATTGGATACGACTCCTAGCCGAACGCTGACGTCACACTCGTGTCCAATAGGTGCTCACAGTGTGTGATCAAGGGATGGCGGACAGGCGATGGCGCGGAATTTTGAAAAGGGTCTATCGCAGAACAATGCAAAGAACATGTTATTCTTGCTTAATTATTTATTGTACGTCGCGGCTAGTTGATCGAGATATTTTGCCGCGCCATGTTTTTGTCGAAAATAAGTGGCTTTCGGGCCGCTCGCATATTTAGGAGTATAACTTTCGTTCATTAAGTAAAACCGCGGTAGAGCTGTCTGGTTTCGTACCAGAATCCGCGAGTCTACGCTCGCATGTATGACTACCCCGTATGATGGTTGGATAGTTATCTTCGAACAGGCATTATGTGGCGGTGAGAGAAGTAGGATGTGGCTGACTTCGCAGGCGATTCCAACTTTTGTATGGACATCGTTAGGTTGCAGAATTCGAAGTGCCTAACCTATTTACTCGAGTCATAATAGCTCTGTTTATAAACAAGGCACCTATGTCACCTTTCCCGCTGAGCACGTAAGAAGTCAATCATCGCGATCGACAGAAAGTGTGCGGCGACTTACGGTGCTGAGGCAACGACCTCGTGTCAACCAGCTATCTGAGCAGATCACATATTAAACAAGAATCGTTTTTCTACGCCATCACTTGCTGCGTTTTTTATGTAGAAGGCGACGATTGGCTGTATTTGCTCTCAGCAGGAAAGTAGTCTGACGATACGTAGGTCATAGGCGGTCCTTCTATCACTCGTGTACAAACACGGTGCTTAAACCGGTATCTGAGAGGACGGCGAAGACGACACTGGAACAACAAAAATAAAAGCAGCTGTTCGAGGCAGATGAAAAACAAAAACGAAAGGGCAAGCGAACCGGTTTAAGACCGACATTGAAACCCTGGACGAAGGGGAGAAAGGAACGTGCGAACGAAGAACTGTATCCTTGTCCTTTGCTGCTTCTCCTCATTGCAGGGTTACTATATCATCTGGAAAACAGACGGAAATAAGCGGACCACGTAACTATGCTTTCAGGCGGCCCGGCGGAGCATCCACATATTCGTGCCCACCAGAGTCGGATGTTGTCGCCTGGCAAGCGGGCAACACCGTAGGGCACGAGCCTGCACCCTCTTCCTTCTCCCCAACTTCCTCTCGCTGCCCCCCGACCCGACTAACGATCCAGCTCCAGAGGTCTTGCTCCGCATCCTCCCACTGTCCCAAATTGATATCCGGGAAACCCCTTTACGATCCACTCGGAGCAAAAGCCGGTTATTAGAAAAACATCCGTTTAGAACGCATCGATTCATACAATCCGGAATGCACCCACCTTCTACTGTAAGGAGCGTCCCGTTTCCACTAACCGGCTACCTCCCTCTTTCTCCTTGTCTCTACCGCTTCCTTATAAGCGAAAGACGCGAAGGCCCTCGCGATAACGCCCAGGAATATTAATGGTGTTCCCGGGTCCATTGGGCGAAGCGGAGGGAGTAAGGGAGAGGGATCGCGCGGGCTCCGACGTGTATTCTAATAACGGTTGGCGAGCCGCTCTGGCTTCATCTTTTGATGGGTTTCGAGCCTCTTCAGGAACGGATCTGTTGGCCTGGCTTTCCTGCTCCGCCTGTTTACCGGCCCGCCGACCGTAGCATAGAATGCCGCGAGCGAGAGCACGCCCGTGACGAGCAGCGGGCGATATTTTTCCTTCTTTTTCTCGACGCACCTGCGTGCGTGCGTGCGGAGGTTGTATCATGTTCTAATAGTAGTGCGGTACAAAAAAATGTTTTCTACAGGTTATATACGTTTCTTTTCTTCTATGTCCTGTTGCTTCGGTTGCTGCTGCATCGGAAAATCGTTGTTTTTTGGGCTCAGTTGGCTCGGCGCCTTGCGGTGTTATTTATGGGTCGTTAGTGCGGGATTACCCGTGTTACGAAGGGGGCTTTGCTGCCGCTTTCCGCCATTTGGAGGCTGCGGCGAGGAGTGCAGCAGGTGATGACGGCGGGGATGTGGTGGGTCCGTGCGGCCCCCTGGGAGGTCCAGGGCGGTTGGCGGTTGTGTGCGTTGAAGGATGTGCTCGTTTAGGGGAACCACTGGGCTGTCGGTCGAGGTCGTTAGGACGAGACCTTGGTCTGCGATGTTCGCGGTTCACTGCTAGGGCGTGTGTTTGGAGAGGATCTATACCATTTTACCGTAAAACATCTCCATTATGTTTTTTTTAATTTTAACTGTTACGCGACTAACGTTACAACGACTGGGCCCCCCAAATTATGAAGGGCTACTTCGCGTAAGTGTAAAGGATTATAGTCATTCGTCGCACTCTTTCCCCTGTTTGCCTGTCCCCACTTCTTCAACTGGTTTTTTTTTTACGGAATTTTGATTTACGTTTAATTTTTTGCGGGGATTTTTCTGCGTGGTTCCACAGTTCGGAAAGGTCTTTTTTTCTAATTTGGAAGTTTTCGTGCAACAAACAATGCGTCTTTAGAATTTCATTTAGAATTTCACGTTCATTCATTCGCAAAAATACAAATATTGTTAAAGCTGAAAAAAACAAACAGACAACGTACGTTTTCTAGTTGTTTCTTTTTCCGACAAACAATTGTTTAGATATAATTTAGCAATAATTATCTAATATTAATGGACTTTTGAATTGCTTTCGGAATTTTATGTGTGTGCTTGGCTGCTGATTTTTGTACACCTGGGATTCGTATACAAATTGAGCAATGTTGGGACGTTATGGCAGTATAGTGAGGGTATTTTTAACATCGTCATATTGTTAAGAGACAAATCAATATTTTATTGACTTGTGTGCCAACAGTTTGCAATCTTCCTTGAGGTTTGATTAAATCCCGGTAAGTATTGGTTCAAGTATTTTATATCAACAGTGGTTGTGCACACCTCAGAAAAACAGCAGCGTGACTTTGCCTTTTCATTCCATCATTTACGCACTGCATAAAAATACATATGTGACAATAGATAGAAACCTATAGATACACGAAAAATTTTGTATCTCCTTAGTGTTTGTTGAAGAATGGAAAGCTCTTGAGGGAGATAGTTTAGATGCAGTCTTGTTTAGAGGGGAAGTGTGTTTGTTTTAATTGCACATGAAAATAAATACAATCCGTCTGGCGTTCACCATCTGACTTTGCGGCAGAATATTCTGTGGAGCCATTCTTTCGAATTTCCACTGTGAATTTTGCAGTTTATGCATTTTTAGTTTTTCCGACCAGGGGACAGATCTTCACTGGTCTTAAATCATGACTCTTTATCTGCATTTCTCTTCAACGGAACAAAGACAAAAGCACAATGCAAGCTCGTAGTCGAAAAAGACAAAACCTAAAAAAAGTCCCACGGGGACTTGTGATGTTGCTTAAGATTTCTAGAGGATGGCTATAAGTCTTCATAACTGAAGGCAAAGTATACGCGTTAATCATAGAATGTTTGCGTCATGTTTCGTCAAAGTCCTACCATGTTAATTCGTGATTCTCAAGTCAAACACAAATGCTGCTTTCTGTCTAGTGTAGTAATTTATAAGCTGTCATGACACACAGAAAGTTGCTCATTCTCTCGAGAGTTACCAAGTTATTAGCGTAATTAGATGTGTTTAAGTGTGATCATTGTTTTCGTCTTCAACTGTCAAAAATTATAACACACTCTTCAAAATGGGCTCTACGATGCGACTACCATTGGGAAGTGTTTTACGTTCTTCCAGGCGCTAGAAAAATTGTTTTACGAGAAAGACATTACCGCGCAACCAGTCTTTTGTTGTTGTTATCTAGTGAAACTTGCTGAGTAACTTCATTTTATTTACCAAGAGCAGTGAATGACGTGGCACCGGTAAAATGTGAGCTAAACGAAAATGCCCTCCGCTTTGTAAACAATCGACTTCCAAGTGTTCGGAATCCAAACTTAACTACTAACGTAGCTTATTATTGCCTCACCGCCAATAATATTATAACATTAGCAGATAATCACACAGAAAAATGAATCGCGAAGCAAGAAGCGTGAACATAAAAAAATTACACCATCTTCCCGAGGGGAACCATAAGGTGATAGGGAGCATCGTGTTGGTTCCGAGGAAAGAGTCAGTTGCGTGCTGACGTCGAGAGATGGCGCCACCGACTGCCCTAGCGTACCCCCTACGCAAGCCTTCGTCGCGGCTCGCGGCAGAGAAAGTTGGAACGCTCGCCGCTCGCCGTTTATTTTTTTTCACACTTGAAGGAGAGGAGACTAGAGGAGGAGATTGCGCGTGCGCGCGCGGTGTGAGTAGAAGCGAACGCACGCGCAGTGCACGCAGCTGGTGGAAAGAGAGAGCGGAGAGAGTAACGCGCAGCTGTTGGAGAGAGGGAAGGAGGAGAGTTGCGCGTGCGTAGTGGGAGTGCGGACTACAAGGCCGTGGGACATAGACCCGAGCAAGAGATGCTCCGCATCTAAAAACACTGATTATAGTGCAGTCGAAATAAATCGGGAATCAAAGAACGGGAATAAGCGAAATCAATTCCATACCCTGCCTAGCCCCGGAAAGCGTGCTTTCCCACATATAGGGTGTTATAGTGGAGAAGCCAACTTAAGTTGTATCTTGCGGGTCGTAGCAAAATAGATTCATAACCCGGTCTAAATGATCGCGGTAACCTTCTTCAGCTTGTCTCAGACGTTTACGAGTTATTTTGACGAGAGTGCACATGTTGCGGCTTCATCTTTGGCCACTAGCCTGGGCAGATGTTATTTCTAGAGAAGCAACACCTTACGAGGGTCCTATACTAGCGGCACGCGGAACATAAACTTGAGCGTACTTGGAAACATGCTATAGCCCCCTAGAAGAACGGTCAACAGAGAGCAAAGCCCAACCTTGTTTGTGGGGACGTAAAAACCTTAGATTGCTACCTCGTTTTTTTTATCTCAACAATATTAGGAAGAAGATGAAGAAAAAAGAGAGCACGTTGGGCCAAGAAACCGCCACTTAGTAGAAGAATGGTGGCGGGGTTCCAGGCTTACTTACGTTCTTAGCAGCGTTCCGCTTTTTCCTTTATGTTTTGTTTTATTTTGGGTATAGTGGCTATCTGGGTTGAGTTTGTTCGCGAGCTTGCAGTCGTAAAACGGGCGGAGTCCCTTCATCACGGTTATAAACTTCTTTGGCCATTTTTTCTTTTGGGTATTGTTCGTTCTGACAGGGAAGCAAAGTTGGAAACGGAACTAAACATATTATAGAGGAAAATAAAAAAGGTGAGGGTCATATTTCGAAGAACGGTAGGCGTCCATAATTTACCGCCATTGTAAATGAGGGTAAATGCCTGCTTCAAAAGCAGACGCCGTTTACACTTTTTCGAAGCCGTTCGTTTTCTTCGCGCCCTCTATTTTGTTTTCACTATAATATCCCCAACTTCAGCGCTTTTGTGTAGTCGTATATATGTATAAATGTATATAAGGCTTTGCCTAAAGCGTTATTTCGGCATTTTTTATGCGCAAGAAGGTTTCACTTCATTTGGAGCCGTTTGAAGCAGCGAGATTTGAAACAAGCGCGGCAGTGCTGACTCTAAAAATGTAGAGGAGGAAAAGAAGCAGAAGAAATACCGGTTCAAGGGGAGGAGCAGAAACGAAGGAGGAGTGGGATGTGCGGATGCGAAATGTCATCATTATCATCGCCTTCCATATCGCCAGCAACACCTAGCGGCCACGCGGCGAACTTTTGTTTGGCTCCTCCTTGTCTGCTCACAATCTCGAATTCGTTATAGAACTCTCTGCTTCTCGTGATTTTTGCGCAATCTGCTCAGAAATACAACCATATAGGAAAGGCAAAAAGGTCGAAAAAACATATCCGATGTTTTTTTTTATTTTATTGTATTGCATACCTTATTTTTTTATAAAAATAAAATAAAAAGAAGGGAAAGGGGCGTTAGGGGTTGCTTGTTTGAAGCTATAAAAATAATTTTTGTTTTCCGTTTCGTTCTTCGTTTTGCAGCTGGAGAGGGAAAGGAAAAAGCCAGCCGAGCGTGTGCGCATTTGAGCGCGGGGCTCTTAAAAGGAATTGGGTTTGTTAGCTTCACTGCGCATCTCTCTTGCCGAATTAGGGTTAACGCGTTTCGCAATATTCACTTGGAGTGAAAAGCACGTTTCGCTAGACGGTCAAAAGGACGACGGGGCCCCGTGAAAGGAGACGGGAGACGGTTGGGACCAAGTTTTGGGGGTGAAAAGGTCCTTGAATTTTATTGGCACTTTTATGGACTTCTTTCTTTTACTTTTTTTTCATCCATTCTCCTTTCTTAGCCTATTTTCAATTTGACGGAGGATTTATTTTTTATTTTTTCACGCTTATTACATTTTGCTTTATTTAAGTATGCGTTTTGCAACTTCTTTTTTCTCTATTTCTTGTAAGGGGGTAAATCTAAATGGTAAAAATAGCCTCCTAATTGATAAAAAACGTCCTTAGCGTGAATCGGGCTCCTAGAGGTTTTTCGAATTACAAATAATTGGATCGCGTTACAAACGGACAAAAGATAAACACAGCGAATATTCCCTCCCCACTCTGCCTTTAGAACATGCATGCATTCATGCGAAGGATGTAGAGATGTACTACTTAATATGTAACTTCATAAATTCAAAAATATACTCTTAAAAACAAAACGTGCTTTAGAAAGGTACTGCAGAAGTTGAAGAAACGATTCCCTGTACATTTTATTGATAACAAAAAAAGGTACTACGCCGATACTTTTTGCTGATTTGTTTTTCAAACTTGAGCAGATCCCTACGTTCTTTTCCTATTCGCCTTAAGCTTGGGCTTTTAGAGACGTCTTACCTGTCGTTATTTATTTTTATCGCAGTCTGCAGGTGGTTTTGCTCTTCAAAATTTGCGTAAGTGGTCAATATAAAATATTTTTTTTACAATTTAAATAAGAATGAAAGTTAAAATCTGAAGAACAAAAAAGATAAGAGTTTATTGTTAATTTGACAGGGCGAAGAATGTGCTACAAG
>JAZHYW010035484.1:0-94855 GCA_037355805.1 Ixodes ricinus
TGGCGCGTTATCAGAAAAGTATTTTTGATAGGGCAAAAGTAGGGAAAGAGATCGTAGAACGTCTATGACGCGTTTTTACGTCGTGGCAGGCATCGTGTAAACTTCCAACCTCCTGCCATTGCGCATCGACCATGACTCCGCAGATGCGGATACGTTTCGCCACCCACAGAGTGAAGAGTGGATCGTTTTCAGTTACAGTTCATGATGGCGCTGGACTCGAGGAAGCCTTCGACTCTTTCCACAAAGTTAGCTGATGTGCCAGCACTTTTGTCGAAAGTGCTAAGTGTTCGAAACGTCGACAACGTCGGCAGCCGCGTGCTGTGCTTGACCCTGGACGCTTACCATTCGCTGAGAAGACACTTGCTTGTTCGTCTGCCACGATTCGTCCGATATCAGGTCATCACCGCTTACACCATCTCCCGACAAAACAGGTCGTCATTGTCCGCATGTCCATAGTTAGCAATCACGTGAACTTATAAATTCCCATACGCTCATAACTTGCCGTCGCTCAACGCCGTTCATTCATAGCGTGTTCATTGCAAATAAACGTCTTCCTATTTATTCTGATAGTTTTCATCATACTCTCTCCTAAGCTGTACATACAACTTATTATATCGGTACTTTCGAAAATATTGCAACGGCGTTTGTTTCCTGGGAACTATAATGTAACAACCTTTACAAAATCTTCCGGATCCCATGAAACACAATATTTCGTTATGTCACTTTTCGGTCGTCATTATAATGGTGAGGTAAGTACCGTAAATTGCGAAGCAGTTTACTTGACGTCCGCTTCCACTGGTGTCTTGGAAGATTGAGTCTACTGAGCGTGCATCCCTGCAGAAGTTTTCATTGAAAGAGTATTGACACGTCAATCAACAATTGATTCCTTCTTGGTAAGATTTATTGCTAAAGCCCGTGCAACCCAATCACCGAACTTCAGCTGATCTCCCTATGGGTCTATTGCTGTCTTACCCAAGCATCAAGGAGAATGCAGGGATTGGTGTTCCACGCGCCGCACGTGCTAGCCTCGGCCCATGTAGCAACTTTTCGAAGCAAAAACCTAAAACAAATGGCATTCGCACGCGCGTTCGTCAATGCTTTCTTTTAGGTTGTTTACTTCGAATCTTTTATACAGGAAAGGCGTGCGCGTGTGGCGCGTGGAACACCAATCCCTGCATTCTCCTTGATGCTTTGGGTAAGACAGCAAATGGTCTATTGGCGACGTGAGCGATCGAAAGCGTCGCTGTGGTCGGCCCACCACAATTGGCCGAATGCTGACTATGACGTCAGCAAAGGATGTCTCATCGACGGAAATAAGAGGAATGTAAGAACTTCAATTTTGAAGGTGTTGGCAGTGTTGCTTTGAAAGCGCTATGATTTCAGGCTTCCACCATGCCCATTACAAACACCATCGAACTTGTTGTTCACAAGGTAATGACGTCACGAAAGGTAACCGAACGAGGGCGCCACCGAAACATCTCGCCGCTTAATATCAGAGAACAATTTATACAAAGCCTGACATTCTCGCATACATTCGTTTGCTGGGCCACGCTATTGAGCCAGCTGAGCACAGCTGGCAGCGGCGCGAGCAAGGCCACGAGGGAACGTGATGGTGCTCGAGCCATCCCACCGTGAACCAATGTTTCGGCCACCCCACGGGTGCGTGTCGCCATCTATTGGCTGAACTAACGCCTTGTTCAAGATGGCCGCCGTGGGACCGCAGCCTTAAGGTCCGGCGTAAGATGTATTGGTACCCATTCGGCGGATACTTTGTGGTACAGAAGAATATCATGATTAAAAGGGCGCGTCCAGCCGTGATAAATATTCAGCTCTTCAGCCACTTTATCGATGGTGACACTCCAGTTCCTGTGTATGAGCCGTTCAACGGCAGATATTGCGTCCGGCGTCGTTGAAGTGTGAGCCCGGCAGGAGCGAGGTGTGTCCGTCAAACTTGACGCTCCACTTGGAAATTTTTGTGCCCCTCGTAAACATGCCGAAGCAATACACAGGCGTCTTCGTACTGCTTCGGCATCTTATGATGACTAGCAGCACGGTTTTCGCCCTCTGCGCACAACATCGGATAACCGAACGCTGCTCCTCTCTGGTGCATGCTAACAAGGGGGCGGTAATATTGAAAGTGCTGTGGTCACCTGACAATTCCAATCAAGTCTCAAGCGCAGCGCAGCGCAGTAGTCTATCACTAGATTTAACTTTTTGACGTCTAAATTGCGGTTACTTTTGGCTCTGCCTCGTACACTGACACAACATAAAATACCTATATAAGTTTAATTTTGTATTTCTTTGCTTCTTTTTTATGATACAGTTTGTGCTTTCTTGATGATACCACACTTCCGATAAGTTTATTTAAGTTCAAATTATTTTGTGCCTCACACTCGTCTTACAGCGATAGCTGCTATGGGCTCTTCACACCACTAGAAATGACGTCCGTTGTTGAGGTTTTAGTTGGCGTAGGCAGCATCAACGACGCTTTCGTTGTTGATGTTTTGTAGTTAGAGTAGTAAGGCGTAGAATGTCGACCGTCCATGTTGCCATGTTGCCATATGGGCGAATCGTCCATGTCCATGAACCGATTCGCCCATATGACTTCTTTTAAATCACCTTGAACACCCAATGTGATATCAGCACTCGTTGTAACTAAAATCATCGGAAATGCACTGCTCAGCATCACTTGAATGACTAGAAGCGAAGAAAGATCGCTCTGATGTCGAAGGAAGATATACATGTTGACCAGCTGCCTGATAAACAAATGAGAAAGACCATGGCCACCGGTCTTGACCCTGTGAAAAAGATTGTCCCGGCTTGTTCTTCCCCACGGCGAACACAGAAATCGAAACTGCAAAACCCGGTGCATTCGCTGAATATGATTCGCGGACAATTCAAAACCTGCAACACATACAACAACTTTGCACCTATAAATGGGTTACGAATAGTTGCCGGAGAAAACATAGACAAACCATTTCTCCCACTTCAATGTTTTTGCGCGCAAAGATTCAATTTCTTCGCGCCAGTACTGATTGCTTGCGCGGTAGTGTTCTAACGGTACTCCAAGATACCGCCCCAAAGATACAGACCATGAAGTATCCTTAAACACTGTTCGCAAGCAAGGTCGATTGCCGTGCCAAGGACCCGCACACATGTGCCGGTCCACTGCGCTACATGTAAGGTCACAAATTCGTTTAGTTTCTTCAACCGCTTTTTACTGCAATTCCTGCGTCAACACAAAAAATAGCTACGTCGTCTCGCGTAAGACAAAATACGCACTTCACTGGCGTTAATGCTAAACCCACGAATATATCTACTACTAATAATGCTTTACCAAAAATGTTAAAAAATGCACAAAAAAATGTAATGGCGGAAGGGGACATCTCTATCGTACAGACAGTGGCGGATCTAGCGGGGGGGGTACGACGGGGGCGGCCGCCCCCCCCCCCAAACAAAGTCGACCCCCCTCCCTCCCCCTTCTCGGAGAGGAAATTTGACATGAGTGGACCCCCTTGCACAAGAAAGAATGGGAAAATAGTATCCTTAAAAATGTTCTGCCCCCCCCCCCCCAAAAACGGAGTTCTGGATCCGCCCCTGCGTACGGACGAAAAAGACTAATAAGCTCACTGACACGCTTGTTCACAATAAGGCTAGTGGCAGAATTATCGTATGCCCCACAAAATACAATGCACCATTCACATGCATCCGAATAGCTAAACGAAGTTCGTGGGATACACGATCAAAAGCTTTCTCAAGGTCATCTTGAAATAGTGTAACCATACGGTCCATACTGTCACATTTTTCTAAGATACCTAGCGCGACGTGATTGCTGGAAACAATACTTCTACCTTTAATACCGCATTCTTGGTGTGAGTCGGCAATAGTGTGTTTTACACTTTCCTAACTTTCAGTCAAAACCTTCGTCAAAATTGTATATCGGTATTTGTCAAAGTTATCGGTCGATAAGAACCAACAAGACGTAGCTGCTCGCAATCATCACTTGTCGGAGTAAACATTGTGTGTGTTTAAAACAAAAGATGGAGACAAAGGTTTCAAATCATGCGCATTGTTAAATACAACAAGCAAGAAAGGCGCGATCTTAACTTTGAATGGATTGTAAATTTCCCCTCCTAAACCGTCCGGACCCAGCGATTTCCGGATCTTCAAATCATCAAATCCTCTTCTAGTTCGCACAGCTGTATCGGTTACTCTGTTTTTCTCCTACATATGATTCTCTAGGTTTGGTATAAACGGCAAATATTGTCTCTGACAGTTTTTATATTCTTGGGCACCTGATAATTGAAAACATCTTTGTAGTAGTCTACAAACGGGCGTTTAATATTTTATTGCTAGTGAAACTTCCGCGCGGTGTTCGATTTCGCTGGTCTCATTCTTACAGGTGTACTTCTTTTCGATTTCAATGGCTTGTTTCGTTGCTACCTCGCCAAGTGATAGTCATGTGTAACGATCTCGCACAGCAGCACCCTCGTAACGTTCGCAATCCGGTCCTTCGATTTTTTTTTAACTAACAGGATTATTTGCAAACATGCCGGGCGAACGACATTCTTCTTCCAGCAACCTTTTTAGTAAATCATTTAATTCTCGTGTTTCTTTCCTTTATGTGTTAAGTAATATTGTAAATTTGTTCAATTGCTCAGAATTTTACCTCTTGTTTGAATAATTCGCAATTTTCTCCAAAACATCGCAATTTCCCTTTCTACGGTTTTAGTAGATTTTGCTCCATCCGTTTACAAAATGTTCGTCTTCTGGAATTTTTTTCACACATGCAAATTGAACTTTTTTAGAGTTTATTGAGAATTACACAGTACAAAAGAAACAAGATAATGATCGCTAAGAAAACCTGCTCTAGTAAATAATGATTACACGCGCCAATAAGTTTTAAAAAAACGTAAGGTACATCCCGGGGTGCATGACTTGCTTTGAAAGAGTATTAATTGCAAACAATCAGCAGTGGAGACAGAGTGGGCAACGTCTTCTAAATCGCAAAGCTGGATCATGTCACTAGAGCACTATACTAGCATCCCTGCACCCTGTGCTGCTTATCTATCACGTGCCCCGCAAACGCACTAGAAGTTCCCCATTAAAATGACACGACGGTCGGTCTGAACAAATTTCTTGATATTTAAAATAAAATCTTTCCTTCACCTTATTAGGATCATAAATACATCAGACTTGGAAGATAGAATTTGAAAAGATGAAATTATACACTATCGATCGCCCGGACTCGCAGCTACAAACACGTTGCACATACTCTATCGACTTTCTGAGAAACAAACGACTGCCCCACGATGTCCCAACAGCATGGCTGACGCACCCGTTGTATCTTGCCTTAAACATGCGCACCATGCGCTCCGTCCGAGTAGCATTTTCAATTTTTGACACTTGAAGATTAATAGATCAAGATAATTTTTCTTTAAGCTAAGCGGTTAAGTTGGCAATTCCTGCGCCGCGCGTTTAATCCTCGAATATTTAAAGTACTCACGCTCAAGGAGCCTTTCTAAGGACATTTCCAATCAAAATGTAGCTAGACAAAGAACAGTGTGCTCCAAAGACGGGCAAAAACACAGCGAGGGCGCAGGTGAGCTGGTCTAAGCTTACCATTTTGGTTTGAGACGTTAGTTGACTGACTTCTCGCTGTCTCTTGTACTTTCATTTGTTTAAATTTTTTTCACACCCAGCCTGTTTTTTTTATTTTAAAGAAGGGCAGTTAGTTTACGGAAGACGATACTCACTGTGCCGGTCTCTCTTTGCGTGTCATGGACGCAGAACGCGTCTTTTATCGTCCTATATTGCCACTTGCGCCACCCCGTTCGCGTTCGAACAGTCTCGACTGACGCACCTCTCCTTCCGGTGCTGCGTCATCCAGGCGTCGCTTTGTTGCCGAGGGGTCGACCTCCATAAGGTTGTGCTCCTTGTCGCCTTTGGAGACCGCAAGGTTCTGTCGTTGGGCCGCTCCCACGAGGCCGCTCGGGGTTTGCTCTATTTCGCTTAGGAGGGGCGCCCTCTTATTTTAAGACAGCATCTTCAGGATAGGCTCAGTGGCAGATACTCCGGGCGTTGCTTTGCATGAGCTTTCAATGACTGCATCGAACTGGCTGGACTTTTGCTGCGCTTGTGGTGCCACTAATGCTGCAGCCTACTCGGCTTCGTCTTCGTCCATTACCACGTCTGATGTTTCCACGGCGGGGTTCCTGCCGGTGGCGCGGGAATACGTCCTGACCCAGAATCTGCTTTCGTGTACAAAAACTCGGGCACTCGGAACACCGGGGCACCTTGCAGTTACGCCGAATATGCCCCGTGCGTCGTCAACCAAGGCAGATTGGCGCGTGTCCGGGCACCACCACTGGGACAATTCCGCCAAGAAAGCGAAGCTGGTGAGACACGTTTTCCGGCTTCAAATCTTGGCGGAGCTTCAAGACAACGGTCAGCGTCGTTGACTCAACGCCTACCAGTCCCTCATCTAACCACACCTCCCGGGCAACGCCCTTCTCCTCGTCATGCATGTCGAGGACTTGGGGAACTGTGTCAACGGGCACGTCAAGTGTGGCCAAGTGAAACTCCACCTTTATCTCCCGGCGATATGGATCGATGACTAAGCAGCGACGCCCTTTCACTTGAAGTTCCCCAGCCTGCAGCAGCGTAGCTTTGGGCCTCAGGAGTCTTCAACTACAGGAGCCAGACATGGCCCATCTGGTACGCGCCCAGACCGGCCAAATCCGGCAGCACCTCCCTCCCCCTCCCTACTTTAACGGGGAGCACAAAGTATTCGGCCTGGTATGGGCGGCCGCCGGTATCGCAGTACAGTCAACGCTGTCCTTCATCGTTTCCCCTGTAGACATCTTTGGCAGAAAAACGTAAAATCTTTGCAGCGCTGCCCTTATCAGTATCACCCCAGCCTTCACCTGTCGTTATCGCCGCTCCTGACAAACGATTCCTCAGACGTCCGATTTGCACGACAGCCGGAAGTGGAATCCAGAGCTACGCCACAGCCTTAATAAGTCGCTTTAAGGCTCGTTCACACTTTTGCGACCGAGTACGACCTAGAGTGCCTTTATGTGCGCTTCGCATAGAGTGATGCCAACTGCCTGTTTCCCTTTCCCACACCCTCTCCCGCCGCCATTTTGTTCCTCATTGTTTCCCCGTGCGCCGGAAAGTGGCCTTTGTGTCCATCGGTCCTCCCATCCGAGGGGCGAAAATGCTAATCCTCCTCCGTGGGTTCCACAACGCTGCTCCGAACTTGTGAGATAAGGTGCTTGCTTCCGGGAGGGTTATAAGCCCCACGGATTATCGCCGAGAACCAAAATGGCTACTGGTTTGTCGGCGAGTGGTATTACAAAGGGTGGCATCACCCTAGCAAAGCGCATATGAAGAGTCAAGTGTACGACCAAGACAGACAAGACCGGTTTTTAATCCTCTTACGACGTCTTAGGACCAGCTCCGCAGCAGAGCGCCCGGTCCTAAGAAGTTGCAGAGGATTAAAAACCGGTCTTGTCTATCTCGGTCGTACTCGGTCGCAAGAGTGTGAACGGGCCTTTATACTTATGTTTTTCTGTAGTGCATTCGGACCGGTATGGAATGGCGGGTAACAGACGCGGCGATCGGTGGTCCCGATTGGCCCATATCGCTGATACCTTAATTTGCACAAACAAGCAGCAAAACATCAGATGTAAAGAGTGTGTTTAGGTACTTTCTAGTTTATACTGCAGAGGAACACCTACATTGCGCATTGCATAAATAATAATAATGTTTACAACCCCTCGAACAAATTACACTGGTCGCGGCAAAACGAACATGCTTACACTTTCGTCTGCTCTCTTTCGCTCCTCTTTGTCGCTCTCTTTCTCGTTCTTTCTTTCAGGACCAGGTTCATGATTCGGGGTAAAGACGACCCCCCCCCCCTTCCTCATGATCATCATTATTGCCGTCGCGTCATCATCACCATTCATGTTTACGTCCCAAGACGAGTTTTGCGAGTTTCTCCTATCTCTGTTCATGATGATCTAAACGGAAAGCGCGAAACAACAAGGACGACGAAGAAAACAAGTTCAAGACAGACAGGCGCTACCCACACGACACAGACGGCGCCTGTCTGTGTCGTCTGTGTTTTCTTTTTTGTCCTTGTTTTGCGCTTTTAACATTTTAAGTCTTTGTTAATCGAATCGTATTAATTAGCGTCACACGCATATAACACATCGGTGGAGCGAATCATTTTTAATTCAAATTGTATAGCATTTAAGTTGTTTCCGACTAAAATGCACTTTCACTGTTCGTGAATCATAAGCGAGGCATCAGCTGTTCAGAAGCACAAAAATATAAACAATTGAAGAAATCATTGTATACTGAAATGTTGCTATTGCGATGCTTAATACAAAATCACAAATCGGCACCTATATATTTGTTTTAATTTTTTTAAAGTTTTATAATGCACTCTTTGACAACAAATTTCAAATTAATACTTTACGCGCCGTTATTTGTTAGAACACACACACATATCTAACTATCATATACATATATATATATATATATATATATATATATATATATATATATATATATATATATATATATATATATATATAAATCGATTACAATTACGATTGTTGGTAGCCCGTGACTTCATTCGCGTTTATTGATTCAAAACAGGTTTTCGAATGTTTTAAAACTACATTCAGCACGCTTCTGCTAAGAGTTCGAATCGCTTGCGATGTACTGATATCAGTCTAAAATAAAGAGAAACTACTTGTGCACCATTAGCTTATTATAAAAGTCAGCACCGATAACAACATATGAAGGACCTAGGGAAGATGTTTATGCGCTCTTGGATATTATGCCCACGCTATTTCTTAGAATATCTTACAAGAGTCAGAAACAATAGAATAAGGTGCGCTTCGTTACTCTGCTATCAACATTGGCCCACATAAAGTAATTTACACATCGGTCTACTTCGTATAACACCGGATTGTGTAGTGTACCTGGCACAAAATGGTGAAAGCAAAAATTTAACTTTCTGATTGTATTAGTCTTATGAATCACGGTAACGAATTATATAATTAAGACTTAGTGCTATTACAGCCATCTAAGTGTATAAATTCTTCAGAAGTGAAAATTCTAGAGTTTTGTTCTAAATATAAAACCCTATGATATATGGCCTCCTAAACTAAAAATATATAAGAATAGGCCAGTCTTTACAAATTTCGTACGCCCACAGGTTCCTTTTCACAGTTGCATCAGTCAGATCGCGTGGTCGGAGCTGTGTTTTGCTGAGGTCTTGGGAGGCCGGTCCAGCTCGTTAAGAGCGTTGTGAATCTGGCCAAGGAGCACGTTCCGCTGGCCGCAGTCGCCGTTGTAATCGTCCATGTCGACGGTAACGACGGCCACGCCGCCGAGTCGAGCGCGCTTGGCGTGCAGGACCTGCGCAGATACGGCACGCTGTCGCACTCAGCTGGGATAAAAATATTAGCAATTAGCGAAAATAGTAACTGTTCCAGATTGTAAAACATCTGTTGTCTACAACCTACAGTAGAAAAGATCTACAAGTTAATGCTGATTACAAAAGTGTGTGAACGAACAGCTCTTATGAGTCTATCCACGAAAGCAACTGATCAATTCGAAATAAGGAATATGAACAGAAACATTAGAAAACCTCCGTAGAAAGCCAGCATCTGGCGCAGGTTGACTTCATCGTTTATTAGACGTCAGTTTCTTTCTCTCTCTTTTTCTCTCTCTTCATATCTCTTTCTCTCTATAGAGAGAGTGCGTGTGTGTGTGAATTCTGTATAACAACGGCATTTCTGAAGAAAGATTTATGAGGTCGGGTAAGAAAGGTCAAGTGTTCGGAAGCTTCATGTCACTGAAATGTTTTCCACAACAACACACGGCTCTGACGTCACGCCGCTAATGTAGCGCTGCCGTAAACGCGAGACCACCGGTACAGACCCGCATGTAAAATCCACCGATAAAATCAACCGTAGAATCCACTTGATTAAATCAAATCTACGCTTCGGGTTTTTAGAAGTACCGACAACCATGGATGCGCGAACGCGGGAAACGCGTGCCACGAGGGTTTGCTCCGCGGCTTTTCGCTTCCGAAGGTCACTTGTTTCAGCATTGTGTCGCCACTTGCTTCCAAGGTTAGCACGAGGCACCGGTCTTGTGCATTGGCGCATTTGACGTGGGTTCCATCCACACCCCTGCCCGTTTCGACCTGCATGATCATCGCACCGGCGTGTGGTCGTGTATCACTACTGCGTGATGCACGTTAAAGACCCCCAGGCTAGCGGTTGTACTGCACTGGCTAAATTGCTCATCTACAGTCTGGGAAACAAGTCCCCCGTTGAGGCAGACTAAGTTCTAGGCTGTATAAACATACGCGCACCCCAATTTTTCCGATTTGACGCTAGTACTTCCAAGACAAACATACCAAGGAGTTTCCAGCGGGGCATGTGCAGACGCTTCAGCGGGCGGACATTTTATTTCTGCGCACAAGCACTGCCAAACCAAGTTTGGGCGAAGGGCGACTTGATTATGAACAGCGCGCTGCTCGATAAAGAAAAAAGTGCCGCCATTTTTATCTGGTTCAGCATTGTAAAGAGCCATGGTTGTAAGCGGCATATGTATATATTATCGGACGCGCATTTCTTTTTGGATTTGATGGGCCAAATGTTCGGTCCTATACTCGGTCGCAGGTCAGTAATGAAAATTGGGAGCCAGCGATAAACCCATTATGAATTGTTTATTGTTAATTAGGAGGCTATCGCCATTTATGAAATTGTAATTGCTCTACGTCTGGCTTGAAACGTGGAATAAAACAAAATTGATACATGAATATGTTTCTGACTAGTCCCTTGCTTAACTTTTTTATGCTTCCATAAAAACTGCATCAGCATATGTACTTGGTAATAAAGAGCTAGGTGAAAAGAGATTGTTCATTAGACTGAAAGCCTTTTATTTCCCAATGGTGAGCGTTTGTTAAGCTTCCTTATTTTGGAGGACTCTGAAAGCTTATTAGCTCGACTTTATATTTTGTATGAACCATTTTATAGTGGTATGTGAACTGAAGATAATAGAAAAAGCGCCAGATATACTGACATCAGGATTACCCTAGCCAGAGTAAAATTGTTCAGTTATTTTCTGATTGGTGCCAACCAAACAGTGAACAAATTTTACCCCTTTTACGCGAAAAAATTAATGTCCTCGCCACTGAATTTTTCGTTTGAGAGGAAGACTTTACTCTTCAAAATGGTGTCACACGCAGTCTCTTACTTTCTTAAACGCCATGATGATGATTACGCTAATTCACCCTAGTAGCCTGTTATGGTGCCATATTCGAAAAGAAAACTTGACTTAAAGAGGCAAGAAAGGCCATTCCGAACATTTATTTTAAGAAAAGGCACTTCCTTTTTTTACCGTTTTAAAGGGGTACGGAAACGAAATGACGTGAGCGCGAGTTCTCTGCCCTTCGCTTCAAAGTCGGCAAGCGAGAAATGCAATGCGTATTGCGCTGGTGACGTCCATAGTTCATGCACGGTCAAGGGTACTGTAGTAGCGAGCCTTGCTGCTTGGTGGCGGCAACGCATGACAATATCGCCTAGTCGTAATACCGAAAGGCGAAAGCTCGAGATCTCTGATTTGAAGCGTTCTTTCGCAGAACGAACGCTCGCGCTGGAAATGCATGTCTGAAAGCCAGAAGCGCGGGCTAGCTCGCGCTAGTAGCATTGGCTACAGTTTCAGCTTACGGGAATACGGACTACAAATATGTTAGTACTACGAACGGACTACAAACCCCTTAAGGGTATCCACACGAAGGAGAACTCCGCGGACGGATGCCGTGACGTCAACAACCCGGGAAACTCCGTCCTCGGCTCCGGCGCGTGCACCTGCGGAGCTTTCGTGCTGACAGAACGAAGCCTCCGCGCCTCCGCCACGGAGTGGAACGGCGCCGCGAGGCGCAAAAAGGGATGACGTATGTCTCACGTGATGCGCGCTCCGCGGAGGAAAGTGGCGGATTTCTCCTTCGTGTGGATACCCCATTAATGGGGTATCCACACGAAGGAGAAATCCGCCACTTTCCTCCGCGGAGCGCGCATCACGTGAGACATACGTCATCCCTTTTTGACGCCTCGCGGCGCCGTTCTCCTCCGTGGCGGAGGCGCGGAGGCTTCGTTCCATCAGCACGAAAGCTCTGCAGTGCACGCGGCGGAGCCGAGGACGGAGTTTCCCGGGTTGTTGACGTCACGACATCCGTCCGCGGAGTTCTCCTTCGTGTGGATACCCCTTATGGGGTATCCACACGAAGGAGAAATCCGGCACTTTCCTCCGCGGATCGCGCATCACGTGAGACATACGTCATCCCTTTTTGACGTCTCGCGGCGCCGTTCTCCTCCGTGGCGGAGGCGCGGAGGCTTCGTACTGTTAGCACGAAAGCTCCGCAGGCGCGTGGCGGAGCCGAGGACGGAGTTTCCCGGGTTGTTGACGTCACGACATCCGTCCGCGGAGTTCTCCTTCGTGTGGATACCCCTTTAATGGGGTATCCACACGAAGGAGAAATCCGCCACTTTCCTCCGCGGAGCGCGCATCACGTGAGACATACGTCATCCCTTTTTGACGCCTCGCGGCGCCGTTCTCCTCCGTGGCGGAGGCGCGGAGGCTTCGTTCCATCAGCACGAAAGCTCTGCAGGTGCACGCGGCGGAGCCGGGGACGGAGTTTCCCGGGTTGTTGACGTCACGACATCCGTCCGCGGAGTTCTCCTTCGTGTGGATACCCCTTAAGGGGTATCCACACGAAGGAGAGCTCCGCGGACGGATGTCGTGACGTCAACAACCCGGAAACCAGTGGCGGATCCAAGGGGGGGGCGACGGGGGCAGCCGCCCCCCCCCAAACCAAGTCGACCCCACCCTCCCCCTTCTCGGAGGGCAATTTGACATGGGTGGACCCCCCGTTGCACGAGAAAGAATGGGAAAATAGTATCCTTACAAATTTTCCGCCCCCCCCCCCCCCCCACCCCAAAACGGAGTTCTGGATCCGCCCCTGCGGGAAACTCCGTCCCCGGCTCCGGCGCGTGCACCTGCGGAACTTTCGTGCTGGCAGTACGAAGCCTCCGCGCCTCCGCCACGGAGTGGAACGGCGCCGCGAGGCGCAAAGGGATGACGTGTGTCTCACGTGATGCGCGATCCACGGAGGAAAGTGGCGGATTTCTCCTTCGTGTGGATACCCCATAAGGAGTCCATTCAGGACTACGCAACTCCACAGGCGCGCCATACTGCCGCGAACTGGCGCTGCTTCTTCGGAAATCATGATGACGCGGCATTCCAACGAAGCTTTAGACACCGACACCAAACGCAATTTTGAAATCTATAGGCAACCTGCAATGCAGTTTGGCGCGACACGTTGCGCCATCTAGCGGCTGCAAAATAAAGAAACTGGGTAGGCCAGGCCTCCGCGGGTCGCGGGGGCTGCGGGCGGGCGCATCGAGAAACCACGTGTGAACGTTGCATTTCGGATCGGCGTGAGCTTTTTTGGAACCGTTTTTCGTAAAAGTAAGTCCCAACTTCACGTCTCTATGACCTCACCGGGTTCCTGTAACATCTCGCCTACTCCTAGAGTTCCCCCCAAAAAATAAACGTTGCTACTGCTGCGTGAAAGACGGCCACAGTTGCGAAGGTGACTCAAGCGTCAAATTTCACCGCTTCCCTTCGAGATCTTGGGAAGCGACACGGCGACAGAAGTGGATTACTGCAGTGCGACGCATCAAGTAAGTGAATTTTACAGAAACTGTTGGAGGGGACGTGAATGAAAATATATGTGCAGGCTTGGAAAGTGGTCGGACGAACTCGTTTTGCAGTCTAGTCGGCAAAATAACATATTTATACAAGTTGTATTACGAGTCGCTTTGACAGCCACATATGTAATAACTCTATGGGGAAATACGATAGGAACAATCGGGCCGATTGTTGCTTCGCTGTGACGTCGAGAATCGGGCGATCAGGTCTTCAAGCGAACGGCCCGTCGGCCCGTTCCGGCACTCCTAATGCCGTTCGGCACGCGTGGTCGCAACCAAAACCTTCCAAACCTGCGAAGTGGATTTTTGTAGCACAAAGTTTTGTTTGTTTCAGCAACCAAATTTAATGCTGAGTGGTAACAAATGTGACGGCGTGCAGAAAGCAGGATGCTGAAGTTTTTCTTTAGAAAAAGCTCGTGCGAAGCGTAAATGTCCTTCTTACACGTACACTTCGTTGCCTGTCGCCTTTTTACACCAGGCTTTGCAATGTGCGTACGGTTCTGTAGCATGGGGAGTGGTTCTAATTACCCAAATTTTATTCTAGTGTGTGGGGCGTCGGGAGAAGAAGAGGACGGCCGAGCGAGGCGCGAGCGGGGCCAGCCGGGGCCAGCCGGCGAAGAAAGGGGAAGTGCGTGCTGCACAAGGCTGGGGCCGGGCAGGAACGATAGATCCGTTCTGGCTGGTCTGGCCCATGGCGAACCCCGGAGAATTCCACCAGCGAGGTTCGGATCAGGACCGGCGGAAGCGGCGAACCCTGACAATACCGGCTTAGTCCATGACGACGATCCCGGAGTGGTTCCGCAGCGAGACTCTGGCTGTGATAGCCCGGAACAGCTAGCCTACGCAGCACCGGCATGGGGAGGACGATCCGAGGCCTGGACACGGGCTCCGACTGTGAGCTCTGAACGACGGGCCACAACTAGGGTCGGCGGGTCCGGACTGCCGGCTCTCGAAGACGGGCAACCGGGATGTACAATAAACCCATTCACTGCCTTCTCGTTGTGTTGTGTCACTTCCTGGGAGACGGGCGAAGCACAGACCGATCGGGCGGCCGCAAGTAGTGAAGACAACTCAAACTGGTGTCCAAATGACGACTCTAGAATATTCTCTGAACACTTGGACTTATCAAGGCTCCCGATGGTCTTAATAAACCGCATAAAGAAACCAGGGACATGGGACGCAGGTGCACACGGGGACTGCTGAAATCGGGGTCGCCGCCGCTCGCTACGGCCCGACGGGCAGATTGGCCGCCCCAGTAACAGAGACGCCTCCGCTTGTGGCGCTGAATGCAGTACTCTCGTGGCGCCGCCTGGCCATTGCCGGCTGCCTATTCATTTCTTTTTAAATTAGTTTCGTTGACTTTTCTGCCTTCCAGCTAAGAAAACTAGTCTAGGCTAGTGTTTCTGGGCTGCCGGCCCAACCTAGACCACATCTAAACAAGAAATAAGTGCAAAACAGTTCGTGTCCGCACCCCTTCATGCTTCGTAGAAGTTTTATAAAGGCAGTGATTATTTCGACGTCCGCGTTAAACATGGCTGAAGAAATCACCAATATTGTTTTTTTTTTTATAAATTTCTATAGCATTCGTCATGTTTACCTCCTTTTGTTACGAGGCCATGAACGGCGTCAGGAACGGCACCTAGGACGACATCAAGCATGGTGTAAAGCGAAGAAAACAACGTACACAAGGAACAAGACACATACGGTCGCCTGTGTGTGTGTCTTCTTTGTGCCCGTTGTTTTTTGCGCCTTACACCATGCTTCATAACGTTCACCAACTAGCACAACTACAAGTTCATCTTGGTAGAAGTCGAGGACGACGTCCTAGAGGACGACGTCGAAGACGACGTCTGGGACGACCTCTAAGTCAACTTTATTCTTATGCAATTATTCGACGATATGATGATGACGACCAATTGACATTGCACCGATAGTTCGTCATTCGGGGATCTGATATTGAAATGACGCTGCGTTGATTTAGCGGGGCTACGTTGCTGATGAATAAATGATTTTAAGGTCATGGTGTGTTTTCCCGGCAGATCCAGCGGGGAAACTGGATTGGTGCGTAGGTCACGTGGCGTGATTTTTTCTGCAAAAGTTAGCGTGGAAGTAGAATTTGTATGCAGGTTCCGTGACCTCAGGTCAGGGGACAATTTTTCCGCCATAATTAGCGGGGAAAATGAATTGAGGCACAGGTCACGTGGCGTTCATTTTTATGCTAAAATGAGCGGAAACTTAGCACAGGAGGCCAGAAATATCCACGAAATCCGGAAGAGAGAGGAGGGCGGAGGAAATTGCTAAAAATGGCATTGCAAAAAAAAAAAGCGGAAGTATTATTTCTACTTTTGTGACGCTACTTCCTGAAGACGTGAAAATAGTTAAAACATTTATTATAACGTCCCCGTGCCAAATATATTTTCTTCCTTAGGTTAACATCTTTAACTTTGAACCTTTTGGAGAGCTTCTCTCTCTGTCTCTCTCTCTCAAAGTCTGTCCGGACTAATAAGAAATTTTAAAAAATCAATAAAAAAAATTTGCTTGCAGGCGGTGTTGCGGTTGGACATGCATTTTTTAAAAACAAATTTTTTGCAGTCGACTGCAGTTATTATGACCTTTTAAGTGACGGGGAATGCAAAACAAAACTTCTCAAAGTACATCATCTCTCAGCCTTCACGTAACGTTCGCTTGGTTGTGCTAAACATTTAAGAATACGGCACCGTTGATTTTCAACGCTTATTTCAGGTGTTTTATATAGCCCAAAAGAAACTGAATCTCGCCTTATGAACTTTGCAGTTGATTGGACGACATTGTCTTTCAAAAAATGCCTGTATCTGGTACGTCTGTGCCCCAGACTGCAATAGGAGAATTTTTTGTTCGTTGCGTCAGAATCTTTGTTGTTCGTTCGCCCCGGACAAGAAACAACAATGAGGGAATGTCTGCATCCACGACATTTATTTAACATCCCAATCCTGTTGTAGTTACGTAACTATTTATACAAGAGTAAAGTATAATAAAAACTAAACAACGAACTCACGAAACCCAGCTAAAAACAGGGCGGGAACCAAATTCAAAGCGAGATTACGACAACACGGGGACGTGCTCGCATGGTAGTGGAGACGCAGAGGAACAAAACACGTGCCAAACTCGCAGTTGCGTAGTCTCCACACTTACATTTGTTACGTGTAGGCAAGACAGAAAGGAATACACTGCTCGCCTCTGTTGTGGATTCAATATTTTATGTGAGATGAGTGCCGAAATGACGTGCGAGAGCTCAGAACGTCGGAGCCGGGCGTTTCACGTCCGAAAGGAGCAGCTGTCCAGGCAGTCGAGCATATAAACACGCTGAATAAAATATTTACAGTACTAAGAAGGTCGAAACATCGTAGGCATGCGGCAAAGCGACACATGACTCCGTCAACACAACACCGACACCATCAGAAACCAAGCGGACCGCAACGGCTATCAGAGTGAATGCGACGGCTGCACGGCAGCACTGCACTCACGGGGGACGTCGAAAAAAAAAACGCTATTTGGACATTTTACGGAAGTGACGTCACAGGCGTTAAAATTGTTAAATATTTTTACGGTGGACGTCCAAACAGCCACCGCCTTTATGAAATCATGTGATGCAGATCACTGCATTGGCAGAAAGATTGCCGAAACCGAAACTAACTTTCTGGTGCTATCTTCTTCGCTGCCCTTAGGAAAATGGAAGCGTTGTGTACAGAGCATTCTTACAACTCGGTAAACTTTTAGCAATCACTGCACTCTTTTGACTCGGCGAGGTACAGCGGCACGGTGCTCTGTGAAGGCGGTTATGCACTCTTCGCCTCGATCCACTTATGTTCCAGTTCTAACCGGTACTTTCATTTTTCAAAAACGTTCCGCTTAACAAGGAGATATTTTCCTACATGCTTTGAAGTTTATGGAGAATGGTGTTTTGGATAATTGAAAGTACTTCGAAGTTTATACAGAACAGTAGTTCAGCTAAGAGAATTGATCATTCTAAAACCTTTATGTAAAAAATAAGTACTTTGTGGAACTTTATTATAGAGAATATTGGCGCTTAGTTGACAGGGCAGGTAGAATGTCATGTAACTGCATCCACAATCCACTTTGCACCTAGGTGCCTTCCCTCCCCCCCCCCCCAACAAAAAAAAGATGAAGCGATGAGAACTGGCGTTTCATATATAATTTCCGATTCCCATAAAAAGTACACTTATTCCTTTAGGTAGACGTACGTTAATTTAAGTGCAACATATGTGAAACAAGATTTAGAGTACTAGTTATCGGTGACAACACGCAAATAAAGAGGAACAGCAACGCCGCGTTAGCGCGAACGAGTTCGAGATTTTATTCAGCGAACCGAAGCCTACGAAATTGAGTCAAAGCCGGCTTGCTGGAACAGCGTCTCTGCTGAGACTGGGGAACATGAAGCACTGCAAAATCCGGTGCACAAGCTGAGTGGGACTCAAACCGCTTCTCAAGACGTCCGCGCGCACCCCACCATTTGCAGTGCTCTCTTTCGCCCTGTCTCAGCGGAGACACTGCTCCAGCAAGCCGGAGGATGTGTCGTACGATGTCCCAGAGCCGTATATTGGGAGAGTTTGGCTATTCATCGGTTTGGATACGCGAGCATCTCGTGGCCAACCACAGGCCGCGAAACAGCCCCTAGCGGCGGTCGTGAGCTGTAAACATACGACTCGAATAATTTTAACCGTTTTAGCGTCGCTGGAGTGAAAAAGTGCGATTCTTCGTGAGCGAAAAAGTTGGCGCATGTGAGGTTTTTGTCATGTCCATATTCAACGGTAGAATAAACAAACGCGCGTTCCCAACAAACTGCGTAGTTGCGATCAATGCAGCTGCGAGATTGAACGCTTCTATTTCACGCTTTAAATATCGTTTCCAATATTGTGACGTCGAGGTCTGCTGATTGGTCGACGCTGTGTCGCACTTTTGGTTTACGCTCTAACCGCAGGGGTAATATTGGGCGCTCGCGGCGGCATTTGCTCCGCCCATTAGCCAAACTCTCCCAATGTAAGGCTCTGTGATGCTCCTGCCTCGAAGTGAGCACAGGAAAAAATACAAATAAATAAAACGAAATTGACACTATTTTGCTCTCGTTTGTGCACCACTTGGTCCTTTAAAACATACTATAGTGAGAAAATATATGCTGTTTCCAAGTAAACGCATGCGCAGAGATCACTTTTCGTTATGCTCATTGATATTCAAATAATGAGAAAATTACTCGCCCAAAGTGCAAGCTTATTATTGGTATTCCACTTCAAAATGCAGTTTGTGTAATATCTCGCTGTTATGGAGTGACACAAGAAGATACTGTGAACATGTATCTCGCGCGCGGCCAACACACGCCATTCCCTAAGACTTGCATCGCAGCTGTGCTATCGCTATACGTATAAGACGAGTCCCCCATAAAGCTTATGTCCTTGTTCGTTTTAATGCCGTCTTGACAAGCTGTTACACACGCGACCAAGAAGCCATACGAAAGCGCCTCGCTCTCTTCCACCAATGCCTGACGAGCCTCAGATGACGTCACGCTTGTATAAAACAAAATTGCTTCTCCGGCCGGCTCGGGACCTCGTGGGCCTCGCCGCCGGCAATACTCTTACCGGGTCTGTTTAACAGATGTTCGCGGAACCTAGTCATCGGTTCAGATTGAAATATAATCAACGTTGCCTGAGACATTCCTGACACTTTTTTCAGTCGTTAGGTGCAACTTATAAAATTATTCGTTTTCTTCTTAAATGTTAAAAATGTCCTCGATCGTGCTACTTATAATTTGCCTTTATTTTGTTATTAAAGGAAAAGTTGAGAGCATCTTTAATATAACTGAGACTGCTATGTGGAGGCATTAGTCTCTCTCTTATCAATGCCTTCTCCTTCACGTTTCGCATTAGTTAGCGTCAGTTTCTGTGCAGAAATAGCGTCTGTGGAACTAAAAAGGCTTGCCAAAGCGTCAGGCACCAATATATCGAATTTGGACGGTAACCTGATAGAAACCCCTTTGGCTCTTTTATATACGTCTATGGAGTTAGCGGACTAGCATGTTAAAATTTTATAGTGAAATACCTCTGAATAAAAAAGTAAAAAAAAAACAGACGCGTATTTATATTTACCGAAAAAGTGAGAACGGCAAAAATGAGCTTCTGCTGTCTATCTTACAGCAGGAGCTTCCAACCCTCAACAATAATTCGGCGTCCCGTGCACCTCGGGCCCGTGATCGCTGCCAAAGCACAGCAGAAAGCATGTGCAGGAGGAGAGGCTTTCAAAACACACAACCTATTGGGCAGGAGATCGGACTATAAGGGCCGCTTTAACGAGCTCCTTGTCCCCACAGAGCGGTGTTTACTATACACAGCATAACAAAGAAATTGAACCTCGTCCTGTATGTATGTAAGCCTGTGCGCCGACGGGGCCATCCTACCAAGAGGCAACACCACCACCCTGGCCGTAGTCGATCCTCGTGGCAATGTGGTCAGGACAGCGTCGGTCTACACGATCCTCACAGAACACGCAAAAGAAGCCGCAATTGCTCTGGCTGCTAGCAGGTACCAAACAAAACCACATCACTGTCATCGCAGACTAGCAGCAGGCGTGCCGCAACTTTGCCAAGGGTGAAATATGCGAAAAGGCGGAGCAAAGTTTCTTCAAGGCGAAGTTTATGAGCATGAAGACCGTCTGGGCACCGGGCCATACGGGTGTCGAGGGAAACGAGGCGGAAAACACCGCAGCCCGGGTTTTCTTTTTAAACCGGGACTCGTCCGCGCCTCAACCACACTCCCCTAACCCCAACATGAAGTACAAGGAATACTTGAAGACAATCAGGAAAACCAGGATGACTCTTCCAGCGCCACCTTTGAAGTTCGCCAAGGAGGACGAGCAACTCTATAGAAGGTTGCAGACAGGAACCATGAAGACGCCAATGAAGCTTTATCAATGGTACCCCCAACTCCATCCTTCACCAAATTGCTCCTTTGGCGGGTGGAAATGGGGGGGGGGACCTGTACCGCCTGATGAGGGTGTGCAAGCACATTAAAGATTTGGATCCAATTACGAACCCGACGAGGGACAGCTGGAACGCAACCTCCGCTGGAGCTATCTGGGAAGCCAACACTGGTTAGTACGGAGAGCGATGGTGGTGCGAGGACTGATTCCTCGATGAAGATCTCCTATCTCTTTCTAGTCCCCCTACCATTATCTCCTTCTTTTCATAAAATAAAAGACGTTTTCAAGAACAACAACAACCTCGCCTAGCACGGTCAGGGCACGAGCGCTTCGCTCTGACCTGTGCTTTGGTCGCACGAGGAGCGGTCTTCGAACCGTCCTCTCGAATTACTCGGATCAAAAACAAACAAGAAAATAAATCAAGGTTTATTTATTTAACATCAACAAGTACAAAGTACTAAACAAACAAAACAAATGAAAAAAGTCGCAAGTTGTAGGGACAACCAACCTCAATACGGTTGGTTGTCCCTACAGCTGAAGCACTGCTAACGGCGTGACTGTTTGATCTCGTCTGCAATAGTGTTCTCACTCTGTAGTAACCATAGTAACAGTAAATTCAACAGAAGTTTGTTTGTATATTTTTGTCAAAAACATTTCACATTGCTATTCTCTACAGAATTTCTGCAGCTCAGAATATTTAGTTTTCCCGGAAGCAACTTCAACTGAGTTCCCTGAAACTAATTTTAGTAGCTCAATTTATTTTAGGTGAGTCTTATATAATCCGCCTATGTAACAATAAAGAAAAAACGACGTTTAAGGCGAATTTGCTGCAAATGGAGTTTATTTCTCTATGTGACAAGGTGTTATAAACTTGCTATACAAGCCGGTATCTTTTTTGACGACGGCCATCGACTGGACATGCTTATGCTGTGGAGGAATAGACTCGCCGGCCAGCAGTTTCAACATGATAAAACAGCGCACAGAACACGGAAGAAGAAAAAGGACACGTAGAGTGAAAAGCACCTTCCTCTTGAGTTCTACCTTTTCTGTATCTTTATTTTTATTTTTCGTATTAACCATCACGTGGGGCCCATTTCTATGGCTTTTTTCTCCTCTTTCAAAATAAATCAGTTGGGAGTCAGCGCTCCTTCTGCTCTAACTGTCCTTCTCTTCCTCCGTGTTCTGTGCGCTGTTTTGTCATGTTGAAGCACCAACTAGCTGAAAGAACTACTTTACTACGGAAGTTTCACATCTCCGAAAATTGCGATTTACCAAAAAAAAAAGCTTTAGCGAGCTTCGATGATTTATGTTTCAGCTGGGGTTGTTGAAATCACTGACCATTTGACAAAATGCCGGACACGGCTTAATTTGTTGGCGCTTCTGGCTTTGGGATGCGATCTACCATAGCCTCATTGGATGCGAAGCGATCATAAGATTCTTGGAACTCGCCACGCCCGGCGTTTTCAGGGCTTTCGGTGACTAGGATCAGTACGCTGTGCCGTTTTAATTTATTTTAGTAAAGAGCTCAGGCTCTGGTTCGTCAGACCTTGTTGAGGATGGTGGCCTTGTTGTCGTATCCGATCCACTGACTCTGTCCCGGTTCACGGCAATTTTGCAGTCCGCGTCCTTATCGTATAGTGACACCCAGAGGTCTGAGCTGAACTCCAGACAGATCTGCATTGCCCGAAATGAGTCACAATGAGCTGAACCGCTCCTTGTACAACTTTGACAATGCCGCGCCTATTTTACACTGAGGTCGCAATGTTACTCACTAAAAGAAACCCCCCCCCTTTCCTCAGGTTTACCCCCTGTAGATCATTATTAAAAACCAGCGATGCAGCTACGGAAAACAAATCTCCAAACTACGACAACTAAGAATTACGGCAGAGCTAAAATCATAGCTGAGATATGACACTAGGCATCACTTGAGCATGCGATGTGACGCTGAGTACATAATATATTGCGGGTTTTTGTTTTTCGAGTAAACCAGTTGTGCCGGCCTCGTCCAGAACCTTAGGGGATCGCAGTGATTGCTTATTAGACTGCTCTGTGAAGAAAAAGACCAGTTGTAGAAATGATCTTTCAAACACATTTAAAGTAAAGCCCATAAACAATTATTCAACTGTTCATAGCTTTCCGGCTATTTTTTTGTTCATTGACACGCACGGAACACGGTGGCTCCGGCCATTATCACTCCAAGATATGTGAGCAATGACGATACACGTAACATATTTAACGCTTAATTCCCAATCTCACAAACACTTCTTGCTCAGAAATTTCCTGTTCCCGCTTTCAAGCCTCATGAACTCTATTTATCTTACTGATGAATTTTCATTTTGCTTAAACATAGTAAAGCAAGTTTAAAGCACGGTAAACACTGGTCTTTTTTAATATAACACAAGTAAAAAAGGCCTTCGTGTATCCTCTTTGTTCAGCCGTTGATTTTCCTTGTTAGCCGTTTTGACTATTAGAAACAAACTTAATTCCTACAAGCTTCACATTTTTGATGCATCATTGGCCAAAACGAATGGCCCCGCAACTATACTCCGTTTCACTTTAAGTGCGAGCGTAGCAGAATATACAAGAGCGAGCTCCGGCTTTGAGCACCCCTGCCAAGCCCTCGCGCTCGAGCAGTATAAGCACTGTTCAAGGCCCCATGCTCACTCTAGTAGCATCGGCTGCGCCTGGACTTGAGCGGAAACGAAGTATAACGGCTTTACCGGTACAGTAACACGCCAATAGACCCTCCGAAATTCAGTGCCATGTGGTGGGTCTACATACCAGTTTAGCTTATGTTATAGCAAAACGGCGGTAATGAACTTATTAGAGCGAAGATCAGCCTTGTCCGTTCCGACAATGCTAGATGCACTGGTATTAGGAGCGAAGGTCGGCCTTGTCCGTCCGGCGTCCGTGCTCACATCGATCTTGTTATGCTCGTGCTCGTGATCATGCTCGTGAGCTCACGCGCTCACGCACGTGTAGGGCAAGAAAGTATAATAAAAATGAAAGAGAACAAAACAAAACAAAAATATTTGCGCAGTCGACAGATTCGAATCTGTGCGGGGAGACCCTAATGGATTTCCTATACTTGCGCTACACTAGCAGCGCAACGCCGTCAGTACCGGCGCGACGCAGCGGCTCGATCTACGGTTTTCGTCGCGCGAGAACTCCTGCTAAATGGATCAACGAGATCAGCTCCCATGCTCGCACCAGTAGCTTTGACAGCGTTGCACACTAAGTATGAAACGGGCATAGTCCATCGGCCTTCACCACTACCCGGCCACGACTGCGGGACGAGTAGGGGGTTCTCTGAGATGCGGTAGTAACTCGCGCCGGGATGTCAGCGATGAAACGTTGCCCGTAGCCGCTCAACCCCATACAGGAGAAGGCGCTGCGGTCAAATGCGTATATAATCGCGTTAAACTTTGCATGCATTGCTCAACGTTTATAGACGAGAGGGTGCATGCGGTCAAATGCTCAAATGCGTATATAACCACGTTCCATACCACAGATTTTCTGTTCGACATGAATGAAAACGAACCAAAGGCTCGGCATGCCAGTGGCTCAGCGTCCACTGCAGACAAGCACCACCAGAGCTCCGCCCCAATCAACATCATTCACCACGTGGAGATGCGGTCATTTTTTATTTGGCGCCGTGTCCTCTGAAGTCACCGGCAGGCGAGGAGTGTATTCATGCAGTTGTTTCTCGATCACTTCAGCTTCGATGTAGACAAATCAACAACCGGTCAAAACGATTTTCAAATTAACATTAACGCCTCAAGATAAATTCTACACACCAAACAACGTTAGCGCCGACTGTGTGCCGCCCATGGGTTGACTGAACCTGAGTTAGAAATAACATCCGAAGCTGGTGTGTTCATTTCCTACGTCGCATCCTACTAACCCTGAATGTATAATCCTCGTGTTATCTGATTAAAGACCATCTTCACCGTCGTTCTTCATCAGTCACTAGAAAACCGCCTTCAGCACGGCACGGAGGCTATCCTTCAGACGATGACAGAGATCAAAGTACACAGACTAAATTTCGAGAAGGGAGTATATATCCGTTTTCACAGGCGTTTTGCTTCAACGCTAAATGTGAAGAAACGCACCACCCAGATACACCAATAAATGTTTAATAATGCAAATTGTGTGGATGTTTCGTGACTAGTTTTGAGCGTCAAGAATTTGCTGGTTCAAATCAAAACCTATGGGACAATCGCAAGTCTCTAACATTGTATTAGGCCAAGCAGCAACGCCAGAAAAACGCTCTGAATAACTAAGGTTTAGCTCTAAGCGCATAAAGTGCCGAAGTACTCTTTGTGACTTTTCTATTCGTCCATAAATGCCAGATTGCAAGATATTTGCCGAATATGTCAAGTATAAACTGAACAATCTGGCAATGAAGTATAAATCCGCCACCTTTTTGTCAATATAGGCCCAAAGTTGCTGGCGAAAAGCGACCAACCAGTAAAATTCATGTCATTTTCTCGAAACTAGCGGCCCCAAAAAGTCAGGTTTTAGCTACAGAGTCGAAGTTTCAGCGCCAGAGTCAGCTCTGGCACTTGTCTGGCAATGATTAGGACCGAAATTCCCAGACCTTTGCCAAAATATGTCAAGCTCTGTTTATACCTTGGCATTTTTAGGCTCTTCAGTGCACTAATTCTCGGGAGAAAAATCAGCAGAACCCATCCTTTGGGAATGATTATCTACGTTAATGCGAATAGCATCAAACGGTGCGGAGTTATGCGCGTTCGTCAGGTGGCCGGCACACTCTAGATACGCCAGCCCACTCTTAAGGCGATTCTAAATTTGTTGACACTTTCACAGCCCTGCGCACGATCTCCGCAGCCCAGCACGTGCGTTTGTGTCACTTAGGAAGGCGAGCAAAGCACGCGCCATACGCACAAACACTCAAAATGGTACCGACCAGACTTTCTGGCGTCTCAGCTAGTCTCAACCAACGGTACTCTAAACGGTTGTTTATATCTTTACCATAGGACGCGCCTTACAGCGCTGTCACAGTTGCTGGTGAGGCACGCGTTCATGCACGAGGGCTCATTCCGCCTCGTGAGGGTGAGCACGGTCGCTACATCACCCTCTCCCGAGCGCGGGAGAGGGTGAGCCAGGGGCAGTGCTAAGCCTCACGAGAGCGGAATGAGCCCTCGTGCATGGAACGCGCGCGATGGTAAAGATATAAACAGGTGTTTAGAGTGCCTTGAATGACTGCCTTCATAGCTCTGTGGTTAGCGCGTCTGCCTGCTGATCAAAGGGTCAACGGTTCGAATCCCGCCGGCGCCGGTCTTTTTTATTTATTTATCGACCCGCGGCGTAAGAGGTTAGATAGCCAGATAGATATATAGATAGATAGATAGATAGATACATAGACGAAAAGTGCGTGAAGTATCCAAAGAATGCTATTCGCATAAAAGCAAATGTTGGACAGATCAAGAGTTGGGCTACTAGGTAAATCATAAATCGTGACGACATTTCCGAGTTTGGGCCATACACAACCTTGAAAACACCAAGCTGCAACGTAACACGTACACGGACCCTTTCACATTATTAAATGGAAAAGTGGGAGTGCACCGCAGCGAGGGCGAGAAGACCCCGGAAATCAGTGAAGGGTCCCGAGCGGGCGGGTGTCCTGGACTGGAGCGCGTGAGTCATGGTGTGGCCACTGTTCCGCAGTCGGTATGCGAAGCCGAACAGGGGGAGCGCGAGCACCACCTGCCGCTTGCGAGACCTGGAAGCCGGCCACGAAGCACTTCGCAGGTCTCCACCCGCGAGGAAAACGAACCTGGGCGCTAGGCACCCTGGTCAACTCTCTGACCACCTAAAGTACGAATCAGTTCCCAGCGAAAAACAAGAAAACGTTAACGCGTGTTAATGCAGAACGGCAAAATTACTCAAGGCGACCTGACTTGACCTTCAAGAAACTGAATGAAGCGTGACCGGCAACCGTCGAACAGGTGCAGCAATCCTGCGCCGGTCGCGCGGTAAAGAAAAAAAGCAAATAAAATAGAAAGAAAAACAAAATATTAAGGAGACATCGAAAAAAAAAATACGAAACGATTTCCTTTTTCTAAAAGGAAGCTTGTCGTTTTAAAAAGTTTACCAAAAATATATTTTTTTCTGGAGCACATTATCTACTCCGCTAGTTTAGGTGCATAATGTTGTGGCCGCAGGCCACTACCAAGCCCCGTCCATCAGTTTACAGGTGCCTACATCCTCTCATTACCTGGAGAGATTGATTGTCGTGTGATAGGGGTTGGCTGTACAACGGTGACCCTCCGTTCCAAATGGGCATTTTAATCGACTATGTTTTATTTTTATTTTTAACAGCCAACCAAGCAGGATGGAGTCATTATTGTTTTCAAATGTATTATGGGATTGCTTTTCCGATTCGGCTTGAAACGTTAACAAACATGAATGCTGCGTATTCTCGGAGTGCTGAACGGGAGTGGCTAGTTGAGCTCGTCAATTTCGATGAGTACGGGTCGTTTTGAGTTCACGGAGGTGTTTGGAGGAAGATCTCACGTACCGATATAGTTTGTAGCAAACAACTGTCGCAAGTACGCGCCCTCAGAGCGCTGTGCGGATGCTTGGTTTCGTAGCGGTTGGTCGAAACCTGGCATCCCATATCACTATTTTTATCGATCTGGCTTGGTTTCTCTCTTTGCGCGTGTTGATCCTGAATAAAGATGTTGATCAATGCTGGTTGTTGGGCGTGAGTTGATTCTCAAAACTCTCAGAACATGGTAGGGCGCTCGGATATGGACGAGAGGGGATGAGTATAGTGCGTCCCAGTGCGCTGGATCTAAACTGTGTATTATGCAGAAAAACAAGGGTAAAATGGTCTGGAGACATCGCGTCACTGGAGCTGGTCACCTCGGCCCCTGCTACGGGCCTGCTACGGTTCTTTTTTGGCCGAAAATGGGAGATGGAAAATCATAAAGGCATACCTGACAAACGTTACGGGGTGGGGGTGTCAGTGCCTTCGATTGATCTCGGCGCAAAACAGGCCCGTACCTTCTGCGAACAGTAGGCAGCGTTTGCCGGGTTTTAAGTGAAGTCGATGGACGCAGAGCATTTCTTGTATCATATAACAGATGTAGACGAAAGTGTGGGAAAGCAAAAAAATCACTTTGATAACGAGACCTCATGCTGAAGGGGGGGGAAATAGGTGATTATTTGTCTCTCAATATTAGATTGTCCTCTGGAATACGATTTAGCGAATGACGTTGCTTAAAGTTAATATTGTTGTATACAAAACTGAAGAAGAAAATATTTTTATATAGAACTTGTGAAAATCAGAATACCTTACAGGCTTCAATAAAAATCTACTGTATATCTTAAAGAAATAGTCTACAATAACACCTGATCATGTTAACTTGAAGGTGATTACACTTTGCAAAAAATTCGCAGCAGTAACTCACCAATCATATTGACGAAAGTAACCTTGTTTGTTGGGTCATTCATAGCACCAACAAGAACATCCGGATTTTAACTTACCAAGTCTTCCTTGAAGAGCACAGGTATGGCTGGGCCATCTTGAGCTGTCCTCTTTGAGTAGGGATGCAGGATGAGCAGGTCACTTAAACTGGAAAGGGGGTCTTTAGCAGATGCACTCACCATTTTTAAGCCTCACCTGTGCAGCGCTTCCAAGTCGTATGATAGGGCCCTCATTTGGGATGCATCGCTTACTGACCGTCTGCAAGGCGCATGTTTTTGGTAACCGTACGCACCGCCTGGACATAAATGAGTGCATATAATAATGATAATATTAATATTGATAATAATAATATTAATAATAATAATCAGCAAAGAATTAATGAAATAATGAATCAATCAGTGTTTATTATAGTATCCAGGAACAACTAATTTCTATATGTACGAGCACACTTAAAAAAAGCAAGAAACATCACCATGTGTGAGAGCAAAAAGAAAATACTTGAATATCGTACTGATAAACACCAAGCCTTCAACTGATCAGCCCTTTTCTCGCAAGATGATGTTTCGAACAGCATTTCCGAACTTGCTCCCGCATGAGTAAAAAATATCAATTGTATCTGAGTAGCGGTTAAAACACTCAGCCGATCTTTGATCGAGTTTAAGTTGCTAAACATTAGAGCTATACAAAAAGATGATTAAAGCCGTGTACGCACACGTGAAACTCTAAGGGATCACTTCAGACAGAAGGCTGGGAGAGTTAATCAAGCCACGAAGGGACTTAAACAAAAACAACAGATCTGCCTTCATCTGACGCTGCTGCAGACTCAACAAGTTGACGAGTTGTGAGTTAACGTAACGTTTAAACAAGGATCACCTTTCTCAATGTAACGATAAAGAGTGAAATAAATTTGTTTTGTACTCGCTCGACAGGTAAACTGTTAGTTTTGGAAATGCAATTCGCAAACAACCGAGACGTACTCTAGCTGGGATCTAAGAAAGAGTACAGCGTGAAAAAAGTGAACGGGCTTTTGAATTCCTTCGTTATGCGAGACGCGGTACTTAACGTGCTCAAGGCCGATTGAACCACTCTGGTAACCTGAAATCTCAGGGTTGAATCAAAAACAACACCAAGGCCCCTTAGTTCACTTACACGTGACAGCAGTTCGCCATGATAACTTTATGATAAAAGATATATCGTGGGTCTTGCGAGAATATGTCATTTTTTGTTTTAAAGTGATTCAAAACGGAAGTCATTGTCTAAACACCAATGACCGAAGGAATGTGCGTCCTTTCAAAGCGCGATACAATCCTCTAATGTCAATATTTTTTTGCAAAGTTTTATATCATCAGCGTACTGCAGAAATGAGGAGTTCGATATAACCTCAGAGACAGATCCCTGAGCACTCCAGAGCTTGGCTTGTACAAGGACGAGGTAGTATTGTTGGCACGGACGTACGCTTGTCTATTGGACAAATTGATCTTTAACAAATTGTATGCCGACCAACAAATTTCGTAAGAGGAAAGGTTGCATGAATGGACGTTGTGGTTTACTATTTCAAAGGCCTTACCAGGTCGAAAGAAAGCCGTCAAGCTGACCTCTATTACAACATATTTCAGATGCAGCAGACGTAAAAGATACGAGACTGGTAGATGTTGATCTACCGGACATGAAGCCATGCTGATTAGGAATGATTTTACTACGACATTTGGAAGAGAGCAATTGATGGATGACCATTTTAAGGAGTTTGGAAAATGAAGATAGAAGAGAAATTGGTCTGTAATTAAGAACTTCACCACTATTTCTAGATTTCAGGACCTGAACAACTACTGCCACTTTCCAGTCGTCAGGGAATATTCCTGACGTCAAGTAGTTATTACAAAATGTTCACAGTATAGGCGTAAATAACTCATGATAAGCCTTAACAATTGCAGCGGGTATTGCGTCATGACCTGCCGACATTATCGGTCTCACTTTCTTAATACATAGCCTAACACATTCCTGATCGACAACAACACAACCTAATGGATCACCAAACCTTTCCCAGTGATGCAATATAGTTGAGGAGCAGTTAATATCTTTGTAGACTGACGCAAAGTGATCCACAAATAACTTAGACATGTCATTCGCACTGTCGCCATGCTGATTCAAGACGATTTCGGGCTCAATAGTTTGCTCCAAGTGGGATTTAGCGTACCTCTAGAATTTTTGGGATTTTAAACGAGATCTAATTCTAGCAAGTCACAAAGCGCAGGGCGATCACGGTTTAAAACTCTCTTACTTTGCTTTCTGCAAATTTGTTTTCTGCTTTCTGCAAATTCACCTTTACTTTGGAAGACCACTTTTTCTAAACCTCCTGCGCAAAACTTCTCTCCGTTTTTAAAGCTTTCTTATTTCACGAGAGAACCAGTTAGGAAGCGAGATTTATTGGATGTCTTTAGAGGGATATAAATGTCCATGGCCTCCTGAAGAACTCTTAGAATGAGATATACCTGGTCGTTGATAGCAGACGACAGCAAAATAAAAGCCCAGTTAACACCCGACAGATGGTGATACATTCTAGTGTAGTCCCCCGGTGAATACTTATACGATGTGTGTGGGAAAGACCTTTAGAGAGACTGAGAAACGGAGGATCAAGAACAGAAAGAAGACATCAAGAGCGGGTGATATCTATCCCAAGAACCATAGAAAGTTCACTTCGAGTCACACGTAAACCGTCCGTGTTTGAAAAGCCTAAATCTAAAGCATTACTTTCGTCATTTAGAATGGTATTGTGGTCTCTAAGATCTAACAAATAAGTAAAGTCGAGAAGATTATTAAAAATATAATAATATAATAACATTATTGATAATACTCAAAAAATAAAAATAATAATAAAATAAATAACGAGCCAGTTGGAAGAGATACATTTGCAAGGTCTCACCGACATACACACTTTTCCGACGACATACATTCGAGTACAGGAGTTTACGGTCTACGAGAAAGCGCTCGGTGAGCACTTTCACGTTACTCTTAGAGGGTTTCATAAATGTTGTTCCCTAGACAATTCACATATTTCATTTCATTTATTTCATTTATTATACTCTCAGGGCCCGAAGGCATTACAGAGAGGAGTGGAATAATACATCAATATAAAGTGAACAATGAAAACAATACATATGTATGGGCCTGACATCTTCCGTAAACAAATGATGTCTTATGACAAAAAAACTACCGATAATTATGACTCAATATTCTTTATAAAAAGACAAAATAGAAAATAATAAAAGCTCCTTTTTAACGAAAAACGAAAACAGGCTTAACCATGGGTGGGCTCAAGGAGAATTAGGGATACCTAAAACCACGCGTTCGAATTGCGCTCGTGCCTCAGCGTGCATTCACTGCTTTCTATTTATTCAGTTCATTGACCTACTCAACAATGGTTAATTTATTCTAAAAATAAAAATAATGCTTACACCTTCACCTAGAGTGCATCGATGCGTTTCACAACAGCTCTAAAACGAGGAATGTGACCCGAACAGCCCATGGAAGAAACTGTCCGGCTAAGCACCAAATTGACTAACTTGAATATAAAACGTTTAATGTTGTTGCTTTAGAGCCTTGAGTGCTCACACACCATCAATGTCAATAGTTGCAAAGAACAAAAAAGACAAAAAACTGGAGCATGCGTTTATCAAGACACTTTACCTTGACCAGGTCCACATAGACAGACTTGAGTTCCTCTGGCAGCCTGTCCCAGTCGACCTCGACCCCGTCAAAGTTGTGCTCCGGCAGCCAGCGAGCTACGTTCTTGGCGAGTGCAGCTCTCGCAAGGGCCGCTTCGCTCCGTCAATCATGTTGCCCAGCTCGGCAGCAGATCCGCTCAGCCGCAGCGACAGAACCAGCTTCAGCAGCGGATGGCTCGTCTTCAGGGCGTCCATGTCTCGCACAGACTTGAGACCTGTGGCGACACATGGCAATCATCTGTGCGTTCCGCACGGTGTTGAGCGTAAGCGCAGAAGTTGGGAGCACCGGCCTCGAATGCCATCTGGACAATCTCCAACCTTATCCTGCCTATACGGAGTGCAAGTTCATCTGCTTCTTGAGCACCTCGGGCGTTCGTTTTCCCGCCAAATGAGCCCAGGTGATTTGTTTCCCCCGACATCGACCGTTGACGGCGTTACATTTGGCTGCCTCGTCATCGCGCGTTTCAGCTTCTTCTCTATGTCACCTTTTCGATGGGCGTGCCCCTCCTTGTGTTCCGATGCGCCGAATACTTGTTTTGGTACACATGCTGGCCGCATATAGTCACTGCCATCTTAAGGAACTCAAGGAGTGGCCAGTCCAGGGCAGATTTCGAATGCTTCATAGCCAATGCGATTAAGAAATTGGCTGATGAGGACTCATATGAATAAATTCCAAAGCGTAGGCATATTAAGCTAATTACCCTGCTTTTTCTTAAAAAGACAGTACAACGATGTTTTATGTTACAATTACCTGCAGCATAAACTTTTATTTTGGTTAGTTCAAAGGGAAAAACCGCTCTACGCCAGAATATTGAGATTCCACCGCGTCATCGCGAAACAGAGAAAGGGCAATTTCCTGACCGGTAGCGTTATATTAATCCGGTTGATCGAATTCCTTGGCTAAATTGTTTGATTCAATATTTGTGATGCATTATAAGTGTTATTTCTTCTATGCCTGCGTAAGTTATAAATTGTTGTATTCTTAACTATTTAATATCCAGCTGGAATTCTGCTTATATAAGCTGTATCGACTGCATTTCTGCATACCTGTATTGCATATTTTCGTTCAGTTAAATTATGAGTACATAAGAAAATATTTGTGATGCATTCACATTTTCTTATTTCTCCTGTGTTGCCGGTAGGTCTAGAGTAGTAGAAATAAATAAAACAAATTCTAAAATAACAACAAAACAAATATAAACGCGTGCTTACACTTTTGTTTTCCGGCAAGTTCGAGATGAGCTGACCGCCACAAACATTAGCTGATGACAAACGGTAGTGTTGCTTTAACCTGATCACATTGGAACTTGAAAAGTGTCCGGTTACAAGCGCAAACCTTAACGGCACAGAGGGAATTCGCGTATGCTGGCGGACCGAATTCTCGCAGCAGCATAGAGCTCTGTGTAGACGCTAAAAGAGAACACCACCGGAAGCTCTCCGTCACATCAAGCACGTCACTGAGCACGTGACTCCGAAGATGATGTAAAAGTTGAAAAATAATACAAACGTCAATCTATTCTTTCCTTCTTTACTCTAGTACATTGAAGCACCCTTTTTATTTGCTTCCTCTAGAAATGACATTATCTCACTACCACAAGTGTTGGGTTGATATCCAAAAATCGTTGCACATACGTCTAAGCTGACATTGAGTATAGTGTCGAAGTGCCATCCGAAGGGATTCAAAATCTACATTAATTACGCTACTAGTTACCGATTCCTTCCAACTTATTGCTCTTGAGACATCATCACAATATGACGAGGATCGATTCAGCGATTTGGTGCGAGCACGACCAGCACCGCTTAAATACTGACATCTAAGTGGTGTTGGTCCGACGCCGAGCGTTAACTGAAGTCTCTGACTCGCATTTGAGTTCCACCCAAACGCTGTCGCAGCACTTGTGTCTCATACTTTGCTCCTGTATGGTCGTTCTGTGAAATCGTCAAAATTTTAGTGCATAGGTCTTCTTAGTTCATTTCGTGCTGTCAAAACTAACACTACCTAGATACTGTACAAAACACATTATGACACACTAGACGAATATTACCCGGCGAATACATATCACTTCCAGATACTGCAAGTCTTAGAGCTAATTAACACGCCGCACTCGTATCTCGAACGAATAAAATGCATATTTTCGGATTATTATTATTAGCTTTAAAAGTCGTGCAATATGCTATTGAGATGCGAATAGATGTTCTTTGATTCATTAAACAAATTGTGCATTTTCTGCCTTAAGGTTTCGGATCTTCGTGAAAAATAATTGTGTTTTTGGGGTTTGGTTTCTTGAGCGCAAAGAAGCAACACCGGACAAACAGAAAACACGACAGACTGTTGTTATTCCTTTGCGTTCAAGAAACCTAGAAAACTGAATAAATTACGCATCGCGAAAAGTTAAAACTCAGCAAGAATATGACGCTTGAGGTGGCGATAAAATGCGAAAGTTTGAGAACGTGACCATAGCTGGATTAGAAGATAAAGGCGAAAACCAATATTTAACCATGAGGATACCTCCACCTCAGCCTAATATGTAAAAAGAAAGAAGGACGTCATGGAAAACATGTGGCATTCATACATGTGAAAAAGTCTTGACAGCAAACCATTTTAATTTTTTTATTGAAATAAATGCTACAGGCTCTTGCAATGTAATTTATCACTTTGGAAAAAATTAAGCATGAGTGAATGTTGACTCATCGATCTTACGATCCAGGAAACGTCACGTTCTCAAACGTTCGCGTTCTATCACCCTAGCAAGCGTCACATTATCACGGAGTTTCAGTATTGTTGTGATGCGTAGTTTATTTACGCGGACCAAAAAAACGGTTCTCTTTTCTTATGAACACCTTGTATTCTTCAGATCTCTAACTGTGAAAAAGATACATACACAGCAGCCTATTCTTCTCGCTGACCTGAATAGCACGGGCTCCTCCAGCGTCTTCAAGAAAAGCTAAAATTTCTTTGCTCATCCTTGGTCAGAACAACCGACGCACCGGTGTCGTCCTCCTGGAAGGCGGGTGCCAGGGTGCGAGGGTCAATGGACGCTCCGAGGTAGACGAGATGTGTGCAACAGTGCACGCACAGTTTGCTCAGGTCGTAGTCCCTCGGCGGACGGCGCAGCACGCTCGACGCGTTCCAGTAGCATACCACCACGGACTTGATACTGGATATCTCTGACTCCGGACTCCCGCCCGAGTCTGCAGGAGTAAAACAACCAGCCATAGGAGGGGCTGTCAAAAATAATTCCTCGCAGGCTGTGTCTAATAGCGATACCGGTCGCAAAAATACTTAGAAAGTCTACTTGCGGCTGTAGAAGTTGTTGTCTGAAAAGACAAGCAGATTATAGTAATTTTATATTGTAAACTTAACCACGATTAAAGCATCAAACCATCAAATACGACCAATAAACGCCTTGGCGTATAACGTATTTTTAATTGTTTTTACAAACTCAATGCATTGAACATTAGAATGAGATTCCAGACTAATTGGAGTGTGTGAACATGATTCAAGGTTATTTTCTTCGGGTTGTTATCTTTACCAAACTGAAACCAGCGTGTGGGCTTAAAAGTGAGTACAGTAGTGTTGAAGAGAAAGCGTAGAAAGAATTTTGAGAAATATCGTGAATAAATCTTATTGGGGTGTTCCTGTCATTGTAAATTTAATATTTTGTATACCGATTTTATAACCTCCTCTTCTTTTGCGTCATTTCAAAATAAGCATCCCGAAATAACTATATTTATATGCCAAGTACAATGATTTATGCACGTGAGTGCATACTGTTGAGTACTTAAGATTTTCCTTTATAAAATTAATTTTATGACAAAAGTAATTAAGTGTTGATAAATTAACGGACATATATGTCATGGTGTAGAATACCGGAGACTGTGGTACAAGCTGAGAAACTTGGTCGAAGAAAAAAGGCAGGAGTAAAGAACGTGTCAAACTCAGCTACTGCGTTTATTTCCTCAAAGCCTTATATGTCCACAACCTAATCACTGACCACCGACGTCACAGAGTCAACCTTTGTTATAGAATCCTACCCACACTGGTCGTCACCTCAACCGTAAACGGTGACCTCAATCCCAAACTGAAAAATTGTGACCTTGAACAAAACAAACACAACAAAACAAACACACCGACAAACTTCTTTACCAGCCGGGTGTCTGAATGGGCTGTGCTTCATCCAAACGAGAACTGATATGACCCCGCGCCCGAGGTCACGTGATCCCTCCCCCGAGGTCACGTGACCCCCCCCCCCGAGGTCACGTGATCCTCCCCCCCCGAGGGTCACGTGACCCCCCCCCTCCGAGGTCAGCTGACCGCCGGCCCCGAGGTCACGTGACCCTCCCCCCCTCCGAGAACACGTGACCCCTCCCCCACAGGGTGGAGGAGAAGGGGGAGGGAGGGGGAGGGGAGGAGAAGGTGAAGGAGGAGGGGCAAGAGGAGGGAGGAGGGGAGGAGTAGTAGCAGGGAGGATGAGGAGGTGAGGACGAGGGAGGAGGGGTATACCGTCCCCTCAGTACCCTTTCCTCCTCCTCCTCAAGAGCTGCGCTCCGATTCGGCGTTACAGGATGTTGTAAACGTCTTTCATTTTTCTCACTATGGGTAGTGCACGCGCTACCCGCGTGGTTATGTTTTAATGTTCATAGTGCATAGAAGCTTGGCATTGCATGTGCTTGCACTAGCGGAGGAAGTTGAAGTACCCTCACTGTGGGTTATGAAAAAAGTCCACTAGGCGGCGATACCCAAACTTCTCACCGCGAGTACTCTATCTCACAAATGGCTGTAGTAAAGGCAGTGGCACAGGCGCGTGAGCCTATTGCTCTACAGAATGCTTTTGTTTGTACGAGAACTCGTGCATAGGAGGCACTTTCCAAATCAACGCGCTCGTTCCCATGCTCTTGTCTTCACTGCAGATGTTTGTGAGATAAGTTTACAGAAACTGAGTTGCGCGTTCATTCTCGGCGTGTGCCCGTAGCGCCGGCTTTCCTGCGCCGCCTTGGATTCTTTGCTCGTCACGTGACAGGATTCGGCGATTAGGGGCGCCGCGTGGGCCCCCGCGCATGGAAAACAGAAAAGGAGGGGAAGGAATAAGCAGGAGAACATACGCAGGGGCCCGTGCAACGTCGGCAGTGCGGCCGTATGGGTCGTTCTCCTGCACGAAGCCAGATCCTTTGCTCCTCACGTGATCGATCTCGGCGAATAGCGGCGCGGCGGCAGGTGGAAAACAAACGCACAACTCTGTCTCCCGTATGACGCGTTCACACTGGAAGTGGATCCGCCACCACCAAGCGTATCCAAGCTTTCTCTACCACGACGCGGCTGAGATCGAGCTGTTTAGGCTCGTTTTTGCCAACCACTTCGAGACCGATTTTCTCGAACCGCGTTCGCGAACCGCGAAGCGGCAACCAATCGCAAAGCGACGCTGACGCGACGTCGGTTGCTTTTAAAACAAGATGGCCCTGTCGCTGGTGTGGCGTCTAAGACGTTGCAGCAGACAAATCCACAAAGAAACTATATCTTCATGTCCGTCACATGAATCCGCCGCGAAAATAATCGATTAGTAATTTTAACGCGCTTCGCTCTGGTGGTTTGGGTCGGGTAAGTTTGTTTGTTTCTTAATCGGGGTGCCAAAAGTTCTCGCTGCTCTGCCTTGTTAGTCTTTAAGCCTACACTCTTAAAAAAAAAAAGCTAGTAAAGAGCTGCTAACTGCAGTCCTTACCACATTTCCCTGACCGTATCCACATTTCACTAACAATTCGCTTTTTAGAACGCGCGATAGGTAGTAAAACATCGGTAAATGCAGCAGTTACTCCCTTTTGGGACGGTTACAACCTTTTTACTAGCCTTTTACTACCCCAAACGCGCGGACAACATGATGGCGTCTACTGCATCACCGATGGCCAGCGTATGCGACGCACTTAATGTTTCGGAACGCAGGAGGAGGTATCCACACACAATTTCAGCATCAAATATTGAAAGAGGGGGCATGTTTAAGGGTTTGAGCTGACTTTATAACGATCGCAGCGTCTGTTCCAGCTCGTCGTGGAAGCCAGCGCAGACGCGAGCGTAGCGATTATTGATACAATGGCCCTGCTGCTTCTGACTTTTTTTCCTGTTTGCATTCTTTACTATACTTCGTTTCACATTATCTCCGAGCGAAGCCAAAGCTAGAAGCACGAGCAAGCGCTTTTTCAGTTTCTCCCCAGCTCGCGCGCTCGAGCAAAGCCTGGAAGCACGGAACTTTTGCGCTCGCCCTTCCAGCTGTGCCTTCGCTAGCACATAAGGTGAAACGAAGTATAAGCGGTTACATTTGCATTTTGGTTTTAACTGGGATTCAAAAGGCCACGTAGCACGTGCAAAAACAAAAAACGTGTCCAAAGGCAAGAAATGTTTTATTTATTCTTGCTGGTGTTTCCATGTCAGCTCGAACAATAACTGTCCGGGTCATATTTTTTTATACTTTTGTAATAAATCATAATCATCATCATTATTTATTTTCCTTGAGGGCCCGTGGGGCATTATACAAGGGGGTGACAATAGAACAAAACAAATAGAACAGTAAACACAATTATAACACTGTAAGCTAGCTAGGTTGGTTAGATAAAGAGAGGGTAATTGCTTCAACAAATTTAGTAGTATCATTTATAGAAACGATGTTATGAGGTAGTGAATTCCAATCCTCGATGGCCAATGGTAGTGTAGTAGTCTGGTGAGAAACAGTTGATGATCGAATTGGACGTAATTTACATAGGTGATCTAGACGCGGGAAAATACGATGGCGAGGTGATAGCAGTGATTCTTTGAGGTGGCTATTGTGATAAAAAATTCGATGGAGGAGAGAAAGGTGTGATACTCGGAGGCGAAGAGAAAGTGAATGAAGGTTAACTGAAAATTTCGAGAAAAAAAAACCGAGACTGGGACAAAAGGGACGGACAAAAACAAAGTCTTTGGAGTCTTTGTGTTTGTCCGTCCCTTTTTGTCCCAGTCTCGGTTTTTTTTCGAAATGTTTAACCACCACCAGCTCGTTTGCGCCCTTACCTTTTGTTCAAGGTTAGCTGATTGGCGTAATCCTGACATGCTGGTATATGGTGAGTAGTCGTTATAAATAAAACGAAGGGCTCTCTTTTGTACGGATTCTAGATTATTTGCAAGGTAGGACTGCCATGGAGACCATATAGATGAGGCGCATTCTAACTTCGATCTTATAAGGGTAGCATACGCTAGTCGTTCTACGGAGGGTGTAGCAAGTTTGAGGTTATGGCGGAAATATCCGAGAGAACGGTTAGTATCAGAAATAACAGAAGTTCTGTGAGTAGTCCATGATGGGTCAGAGGTGAGATGAACACCCAGGTATTTATAAAATGAGCATGCTATTACTTGAGTGTTAGTAAGGCAATACGAAAATGGTGTGGCACGCGACCTGCGGGAAAATGATAAGGATCGACGTTTATTGAAGTCTAACATCATCTGCCATTTTTCACACCAATGGATTACAGATTCAAGGTCTTCCTGGAGAACATGATGATCACGGTATGGAAGAATGGGTCGGTATGACACAATCGTCGGCGAACAGGCGCACAGAAGACGCTATATTAAGGCAGAAGCTATATTTTCACATAGATATATGTGAAAGCCATGTTTCTGGGAGCACAATTTAGCTATATGTGAACGCCGTAGCTAAATCATCCCAGAGATATAAAATTGAGAAACCCGAGTCGTGTACATTGCCGAGATATCACTATGGTAAATTGCACAGCCGCCAATGGCACACCAAATCAGGCACGTAGTTAAAAAAAAATTTCAATTGTTATAGACAGTTGACAGAATTCACATAAAATATTAAAAACTGTGATTTTATATATTTTTTTAAATACAATTAAGAACACGTAAATAAGCACGTTCTAAAACACATCCACAAATTATTTATTAACAAGCCACTTCATACAAAACGTCGCCAAATATTTCAAAATCTGCATCCTGAAATGCAGCTTACGAGTATATAAAAATTGTGACGAATGCAAAATTTTCGTTTTGTCATTAATGCAGAAACGCAAGTCATTTCTCAAAAAGTAGGAACATTGTACGTCAATATTTAAAAACATTTCATTTTTTATTTGTTTCAAACTCTCCCTAACTCCTCGTAGTAACTTTAAGTAACTTGTGAGGGCAAAACATTGAGTAGCATATAACCTCCAATTGACAAAAGGCGACAAAAAACCTTCACTCAACTTGAGTTAGCTTGTCTTCGTAATAAGGGCTTTGCCTCCAAAAGTCAGCTCCAAACAATTTTTTTAACTCTTCACGGTGTTTTTTCGTGAACTCAAGCAACGATGGTCCGGGTAATATTTTTGATGTTTTTATGAACATGCATATGGCAGTCATGTTCTTGGGAGGAACAATCAGCGGTATATGCTCGCCGTAGCTAATATTTCCCAGATATATAAAATTGAGATCCTTGAGGTGTGGGCATTACCGAGGTTTCACTATGGTACCTGTACAGCAGCAAAATTCATACCAAAGCACTTACGTAGGGATACCTTTTTATTTATTTTAAAGTAGGGTCACAATATGTACAAGAAATATTCAAAATCACGATCAAAATGTTCTGTTAGAAAAAAAAACACTACAAAGCACAGTTATGTTTTAGGGACACATTCACAAGTTATTTAGCAACAAACAATTCTCGAGCGAACTTTGTGAGATATATTAAAATGTGCATCTTGAGGTGCGCTTCCCGAATACATAAATTAAATTTGTACAAGGGACTGTGTATTTTTAATAATAATGTCAAACTCCCTATATTTTTTAAACGCCTCCTTACTGTTGACAATAACACCGACTGACTTGTGATGAAAAGCATGGAGAGATTTACAATCTCGCAAATAGAAAAGAGATCAGAAGCTTTCAGTCAAAGCAAGCCGCGACGACTTTGTTTGAGGGGCTCTGCATCACATCACCAAAGGTTCTGAGCGTTACCTAGGACATTCATTTTAAAATTTAAAGCATTTTGTTCGGAAGCCGGCCTGTTTAATTGATGTGAGAAGCTACATTTTGCTGAAAAGGTATTATTTTGTTTAAGATCCACGAGACCAAAACAGTCCCAGACTGAAAATGCTCTAGGCATAAACAATCGTCAAAGTTTGTATCGCGCAAGTTGCCATGTACACTTGCGGCCTCCTGGCATCTGACGAATTCCATAAATTGGACGCCTGGATGCCGTTCACGGGTTTCACCGTTGTCCATTCTGCTTGCTTTGCCGCACGCCACTTCCTAACCTACTTCGCACACATGTCGACCATGCAGACATTTGCTTTTTTTCACGTAGCACTTCCTCGAGGTCTTTAGCAGTGACATCACTGTTCCGAGAGAAGATCTTAGGTTAGTCAGCGTTGAATGATGTTTAGGCACAACACCTACTTCATAACAGTCGCTCTTTTTACGTCCAATGGCCGAAAAAATCCATCTTGCCAACGAGTATGGCTTCCGAGGCTATTCGTGCAAATGGAAGCGATTCCTGAAATATGCCGAAGCTTAATGTGAGACCAAAAGTATATTAAAAAAATTGGATTGTGATCGTCAACATAATCTTGTCTTGCCTCTGCGGCCAGAAGGGCATGTGCTATGTCATGTGTTGTGTCATTGCTGATAACGTCAAAGCTTTGCGTGAATTGCATCTCAAGATAGACACGAGGGTTTTTCCACTGAAAGCTTCGCGGCTTCGCACTTCGGTTGGATAAAAGACAGTCCAATTTTCGGCGAAATAGAAGTAGAACTTCACTGTCTTTGGTGGTAGAGGCTCTTAAGTCAAGGATCAGTCCTCGTTGAACATCACGAATGTAAAAACTCGTGACACACTTCTCGCCCCATGATTCAAATTCGCGCAGAAGGCGGGAGCGTCCATCACTTTTAATGCATTGCCCGGTTTCCCACACTGCGAAAGAAACCTCCTCGTCCTCGTCAGGGTGAACCGACTCCCACAAAGATGGTCTGCATGTTGTGCACGTTTCGCAATCGCGTAGAAAGCATTCGGTTTGTGGACAATAGAGAGGCAGAGGCGCTTGGGTCGTCTTTAGTAAATGCCTTCCCAGAGGCATTCGAGATTGCCGTAAGAAGCAACTAAAAATGACCGCATCTCCACGTGGTGAATGATGTTGATTGGGGCGAAGCTCGGGTGGTGCTGATGATACTGATTTTGGTCATAGTTATTGCTGCTTGCTGTCGGCGTTGACGCTTTGCTGCCACTTCCCGAGCTCTCAGCTCCGGGTCCGTTTGGCGTTTTTGACGCTGTGCAGCAGCTTCTCGCGCCCTGGTCTCCGGAGCAGCTTGCTGTCTACGTAGACGCTGAGGCTCTGCATGCCGAGCTTTTCGGTCCTTTTCATCCATGGCAGTAGGAGAATGTGTGGTTTTCTTCTTTTTCTTTTTTAAGCAGACAGATGGGATGGCATCTCAGAACCCCCTACTCCTTTTTTTCTTCTTTTTCTTTTTTCATATATTTTTTAATGCGAATAGCATTCTTTGGATACTTCACGCACTTTTCGTCTATGTATCTATCTATCTATCTATCTAACCTCTTACGCCGCGGGTCGATAAATAAATAAAAAAGACCGGCGCCGGCTGGGATTCGAACCGTTGACCCTTTGATCAGCAGGCAGACGCGCTAACCACAGAGCTATGAAGGCAGTCATTCAACGCACTCTAAACGGTTGTTTATATCTTTACCATAGGACGCGCTTTACAGCGCTGTCACAGCTACCGGTGCGCGCGCGTTCCATGCACGAGGGCTCATTCCGCTCTCGTGAGGCTGAGCACGGCCGCTAGCTCACCCTCTCCCGCGCTCGGGAGAGGGTGATGTAGCGGCCGTGCTCACCCTCACGAGAGCGGAATGAGCCCTCGTGCATGGAACGCGCGCGCACCGGTAGCTGTGACAGCGCTGTAAAGCGCGTCCTATGGTAAAGATATAAACAACCGTTTAGAGTACCGTTGGTTGAGACTAGCTGAGACGCCAGAAAGTCTGGTCGGTACCATTTTGAGTGTTTGTGCGTATGGCGCGTGCTTTGCTCGCCTTCCTAAGTGACACAAACGCACGTGCTGGGCTGCGGAGATCGTGCGCAGGGCTGTTAAAGTGTCAACAAATTTAGAATCGCCTCAAGAGTGGGCTGGCGTATCTAGAGTGTGCCGGCCACCTGACGAACGCGCATAACTCCGCACCGTTTGATGCTATTCGCATTAACGTAGATAATCATTCCCAAAGGATGGGTTCTGCTGATTTTTTTCATCTTTTTTTTTCCAATTTTTTTTGCCCTACACGAGCACGTGAGCATGTGCTCACGTGCTCGTGAGCACGTGATCTCACGAGCAGAAGCACGGGCACCCGACGCCGGCCTACGTCGGACGGCGACGGCAGATGGACATACAGACATGGCTAGCCCCTAAGGAGCTTCGCCCCTAAAATTCACGTAATAAATGCATGCATACTCCTTGTGCCTGGGACTCTTTTAGGCCCAATTCGGTTGCCAGGCATAACATTTTGAGATGTTAAGTTACCAGTGAGTATTGTCCTTCCCGGACAGCTGGAAGGCTTCTTTTATTGAGCGGGTCATAAACCTTTTCGCGACTTTGGTCATCTTGTCATTGATGACGGCTATAACGACGTCTTTTTTTATTGGGCTCCGGACAGATCATGTGAGGTCATCAAGCGTGTAGTACTCAAGTGCAAACCTCACGTCTTCGGCATTCGGTTTTTTCCTGATGCAGAGATCGGGGGTTGCCCATATGTCTCCCTTTCCACTTCAGTCTCCTTGTTAGAGCTATCACGTAGGGAGTCGCTTCCGGCACTAGACACAGCATTTCTTTTTTGGAGATACTTTGTGGCACAAGTGTGTACAATCGCTTACGCTCCTGATGGGAACTGGATACCGTCAGTTTCTCGCGGAACGCGTCGAACCACCCCTCACAGTGCTCACAACAGTCACCGGGGGTTTTCACACCATAAACGCTAGACAGCTTTCGTTTATTAGAAGAAGTTGCTTGAATTTTTTTCTTCTTCAAGTACGCTACACGCACTTCTTTTTTAATGGTTTTACGTTGTTTTAGTGCCTCGTTGGGACTAGTAGACCAGACGTTATTCCGTACATCCACAAGGTTGCCCACAATCTGAAGAAGGTGGCAAGCAAGTACGATGTTTCCGTTGTGTTCTCTGCCCCAAAGCAGTTGGCTGGTTTGTGCTCCCGCATTTCTGATTAGAAGGCAAAAACGCCATGTGATAAGAATCACGTCACCCCTTACGTGGAGTGCACATTGTAGGGGGTCTACGAAATCCCAATGAGTGGTGGTAAGGCATACATCCGCCAGGCGGGGCGGTATATCAATGGCCGAGCACGGGAGCACGCATTAACATAAAAAATAAATATCGCTCGCATTTGCCTATACATTGCCGCACGTGTGGTTGTGTTCCGCGACTTCAGCCGAGAAGGATTCTGGGGACAAGCCGTGAGACGGTGGCTCGTGAGCTATTGGAAACATTGTTTATAAAAAAAAAAAAGAAAAGTGGGATAGCATGTGTCAGCGACACTTCTATTGTACTTCAGGGTAATAAATTTCAGTTTTTGAATGATCGGGTACTAAATAATCAACTTTTATGTGCTGCTGTTTCGCCTGTCGTGTGTATATATGCTTGCTCTTTCTGAGTAAAACTATTTGAAAGTTAGCGCTTGTACTTATTGTCATTGTCCTTTTTGCGCTATTTTATATGTTCAACTGATAGATCTAGGAACGTTGCTCGGAACTTCCTCAAACCGTTGCGGCAAAGCAGTCTATTTTTTTAATCCTTGCTCTGCTTTTCTGTCGCTCCTTTTTGCGCTCTTTCTTTACGGAAGCCCGGAGAAACCTCGATTTATGAAGCAGAGCAGAACTGTATGTCTGAACGCGTGATGTTTTACCCGCCGGGAGTAACATGGAGGAACTCGAGGAAGAGTTTTGGCTGCCACCGGTGTTCGATCAGTGAGGAAACGAGCGCTGCGTCGGCGTTCGGCACGCCGTCGGCCTGCCAACTTCCGTTGCTGGCACCTAATCGGATAAGGTTAGGTGCCAGCCATCTAACACACACTCTGTTCAAAAGTTTCCACGATGTTTCAAAGTTCAGCGGCTCACATCCAGTTTTTTTCTATATTGAGTAGTACATGATTGCACCCAGACCGAACGTCACAGGACAAAACAGCAAGGCCAGACTAGGGTGCCTCAATGTCCTTCTGTTTAGGGCGATGCCACCCTTTGTAGTACCCGATGCCGACAGCACGCGCTCACGGGGAAAATACAAAGAAATCGACAAAAACAAAATGTCGCCCTAGCACAGTCAGCGCCAAAAACGCGTGCAAGGACACGCTCTTTCACGCGCTTTTTGAACAAAAAATAAAAATAAACGTGTGGGACAAAATGGCGAGATGCCACCACCCTAAGCAAAGCGCACATGAAGGCACCCTAGGCCAGACACTCTGCCCTTTTGTCGCCTGCGCCTTGGTACAATACCTTGTTTCACCTTAAGTTCATATGCAGCCGATGCTACAAGCGCAAGCATGTGGCCCTGAGCAGTGGTTGCTCTGCACGAGCGCGCGTGCTTGGCAGGGATAGGTTGCCTCAGTGCCCTTCTGTTTAGAGTCGTGCCATCTTTTCTATACTTCGTCTCACCTTAGCATGGAATAACCGCGAAGGCTGTGCTAGCGCGAGCGGCTAGCCTTGACTGCCTTGACTGGAGCACTCGCTGCACGAGCGCTCGTGCAGCCGCCGAGGCTTCATTTGAAGCAACTATTTCGCGCTTTTAGCACGCGCGGCTAACAATAGTCCATACTAACGTGAGACGAAGTATAGTACCCGATGGCGACAGTACGTGCCAACGTTACGTACGTGCTCACAGAAAAAAATACAAAGAAATCGTCGAAATCAAAATGTCGCCGTAAGAAAGTCGGCGCCAAGAACGTGTGCAAGTACACGCTCTTTGACACGCTTCAAAACAAAACTAAAAAGCGCTAAAACAAAACGGCCAAATGTCACCCCCCTGAGCAAAGCACACATGAAGGCACCCTATTATCTGTTCATCCTTAATCCAACTTAAAGGGGCCCTGCAACAACTTTTGGACTGGTTTTTAATTTGCACCGCACCTAAGCGCACTGAACGTAGTAACTTAATGAAACTTTTACTTTCGCAAAATTCGCTTTATTTTAAAAGTTATAGGCAAATTAAAATTATAAAAACAAGCAAAAAATAACCGCCTTCATGACGTCGTAGTCCTGGCTTGAGTGGCCGTGAACTAGAGGAGGGATAGTGAGCTCATCGAGTGCTCACGGCTGCCGCACTCCGTGTCGACGGCTCGAGAGGGCACCACTAAACCGTGTGTTGGATAGGCTGTATGAAGCGGGCGGCCAGGGCGGCTCGCATTGCATTTGCTGCGCGATTAAAGACTATTTCGGCATAACACTTCATTGGCCACAAACGACAGCAAATACGGGGTAAAGATCAGTACAGAACGGGAGCCACTTCGCGCTGCCATACCGCCAAATGGCCTTTCTACGCTCCGGGACCTTTCTAAGCTCACCGTTCGTCGGCGCCTTATCCCACTAGCGCTTTCTAGTATGCGCCATTTTTTCCGCCGCTTGGTGGCTGGTATGTCGCCGGGTCATTTCTTGTTTCCGTACTTTATAAACTGCATTTGTTTCTTTTATGATTTAAAATACTGAACAAAAACTACTTTCATACATAATTGAAACGGTTCGCGACACTTATATTTTGTATCTCAACTAAAAAAAAAGCTTTTAGCGGCTATGACCAGTAGTAAGGCCAGGACCTAACACATCAAGTTTTGCGCGCTTTCGGTACCGCGGGTCGCCCTCGTCGGTGGAGGAGGTTTCGCCGTCGTCCGGTTAAAATATGACGCACTGATATTTCGTTACTCTCTCCGTGCCCGCTGGCTTGCCCGAACCCCAAGAGACGTGGGAACCGCAAAAAAGGTAGACGCTTAAATATGATTGCAGGGCCCCTTTAAGCTGAGACTAGAAGCTCCGCCTTCAGCGCGAGGTCGCTGGCTTCCGCGGTGCTTTAGTTGCGCGTGCCTGCGCGTTCACACTCGTGTTAGCAAAGGCAGAAAGCTCGCGCTGAACGCGTAGCATCTAGTCTGAGCTTAAAGGGAAGCTGAAACACTTCTTGAAAAAAAAAGAGTTAGACGTGAATTCTGGCGTATATTTATCCCGTGCATCTGAATATCACATTCGTTTTCCCCGAAGACGCGACGAAAAGCGAGAAAACGCGAAAAACCTCCCACCAGTCGTGACGTCAAGCTAGGATCTTTGGGCCGCCAAGCGCGTGTCGCTCGTGTGGGCAGCGCGTGCAATGGCAAGCTTGCCAAATATGTTTTTCCGCAATGACGGCAGTCGGGACGTCTCTTTCTAACCTTTTTGAAAATTGCAAGAGTGCGCGTGCACAGCTTTGACTGGCGCTGAAGATGCGCGAGAGCAGAGATTCCGAAAACTCCTAGTGTGACGTCACGCGCCGGGAAGGAGGGGCTTCAGCGGTACTTTAAAAATTAATTTCTAAAGCCTCCGTGCACCAACTTGAAAAATAATCTCGCTATTCCTGATCCTGGAGGTCGAATGAAGGTCATTGAAGTCTTTTTTCTCCAATACAAAACCGCTTCAGTTTCTCTTTAAGGGTGAACGGAGTATACACCTTTACATAAAACCTTTTGCAGGCGCGTTCATTTCTGTGTTTTTGCGTTATGCACGCGCACTTTCTGGCTGGCCGCAATTGCGCGCGAGCGCTGATTTAACTGTGATCTAGCACGCGTGGACTGAGATTTTGGTAAACAGTCGGAACGCGTTGGATGTCCGGAGCTCGCTCTTGTAACTTCTGCTACGCTAACACTTAAAGGGGCCGTACAACAATATTTGTTTGGAATGTTACTTAATACTCACGAGCTTACTGGCACTAGTGCGACCCAAGTATACTCACACTTAACGCCACTGACGAAGAAACTCCTTTGTTTCGGTGTCATTTCCAGAAAAAAACTAGCATTTTCTTTCAATCTTTTTTTCGCAAAATTTGATGACCCAGCTGGGGGATAGCAGTATCCTCCAGTGTCGACATTTTAATGCAGCTCATAGATTGGACCCGAGCGCTACGTGAGCACTATATTTGGGATCATGATAATCAATAGCTCCAGAAGCATTCGGGTAGTGGCCCGTGACCAATCGCTGCAGTGACGACAATAGCTGAACCATAACAGGTGTCTGGAACTCAGCGCGTGTCTTGCGCTTTGCCGACCCCAGCGCGTGGCTATGATCAACATTGGCGGCACATAATCCGCTCCAGATCACGTGTGCGCTTGTTCTGGCTCCGAGTGGAGGGGTGAAGCCTACTCGCGTTTCTTTAAGTTTTTTTTTGCGACTTTTATTTGGTGTGATGAAAAACGAACGCGTGTCACATAGGTCATTTACGTCGGATATTCGTTCTAAGCGGTGTTTGCGCAAACTAAAAAAATCATTGCATCGCCCCCTTAAAGTGAAACGGAGTATGAGCGTTTCTAATGTCATGCTGCTCTGAGGAGTGCTGCCATCAGGCTGCCCTTCTATTGCAAGCTGTATTTCTGCTTTCTGCGCTGTCATTTTCTGGAACAGTCTGTCTTGTGTTAACCTGCTTTTGTTTTGTTTTTTATTTTCTAGATTGTATTCGATTTTAATGTTTTTAGATTTTTTTTATTTATGCAGCTTATTGTTTTTTTAATTTTGGAACAACGGTATAACTTATTACAATAAGATTAAAAGAAGGGAATATAGAAAAGTAGAAGGAAAAAAAACTCGGACTATGGTCAAATACCAAGTAATATTGTGGAAGCAAATCACACAAAAAAATAAGCGTTTTGGTTACTATGTATAAAAACGATTCAGTGTTTACTGCCTCTTCAAATTCGAATGGAATCGTCCACAGGAGTCTCATAGGTGAAGGTTAGACCCAAACAGCTTTGTTGGATAGTGTCATGGTGGGTTGAGCCTTTCTTGTTACTTTGAGTCACACCCTATGCCAATTTTAACCTCCTTGACCAGTACGCCTTAAGTTCGCTCATTTCCAACTCCATATGCCAAGCACGGTTGCTGTCTCGAAGCATTAAGAAGAAACTCATCTTGGATCAAGTACAACACCTCTTCGGGGCAGTGAAACCTTCACAGGGACACGCACAGCGTGTGTCCAAAATCCTCCGCTCCGAAAAATGGCGCCAGGTACGCCTCTTAACCGACTTCCTACGAGTGAAATGTTCAACCCACAACGAGTTCTCAAATCACCTCATCATGACAAATCACATCACGGAACTTATGTGGGTTAGGGACTACCTCCCAATCTGGCGTCATCAACTGTATTTGCATCGACAAGGTAGGGATGACCTGGAAAGTACTCCACTGCATGTTATTGGAGACCTACCGATATCACCCAGAGCAAGACACGTGCTGGAAAAAGGACCAAAATTTGCCTCAGCGCCGAAGCTTGCGGCTGTTGATAAGGTACTCCTTATACGCCAAATAGCCGCCAAAGCCCCACAAGACAGAGGTCCACAGATCATTGATGATGGTCTTCAGGTTCTTGCTAGCCTAAACCACCAGGCTCAGGCTAAGGGAAACTTTGGCTCCGTTATACAAGAGCTCAGGAGCAAACAACTGAACTTATGCGTTTCAGACAAGCAAGGTGGCTTCGTCGTTCTACCATCCGACATATACAAGGAAAAAGCTCACCAGGCCATAGCCAAGAACTTCGTTCAAGTCGATAATCACCGTACCAAAGCAGCAAAACAAGCCATCCTCAGACTGCTCGGTGACACTCAACAGGCGGGTCTCATGACCAAGATCAAAGCGACAAAAAAAGACTTACTATCAGTGTTTTTTTCAGCCAAGACTCATAAGGAGGGAGTTCCCTTTCGGGCCATTGTCTCGGAACGAACCACCTGGCAGGCCTGCGTGTCCAAATTTCTGACCCAACAACTATCCAATGTACAAATCGATGACCCTTTCCGAATACAGAATTCAGAACACGTAATATCTTTTCTTCAAGAACAGGGACACCTCATAGCCTCTGGGTTCTCTATAGATGTACAAGACATGTACTATTCTATTCCCCACACAAGCCTCCTACAAGTCATTCAAACCACCATCGAAGAAAAAGGCCTTTTTAATTTCCAAAATAGTGCAGGGATGAGCGTAGGTCATTTCTTGGAAATTCTACAATGTTACCTGTCAGCGACTGTTGTAGCTCATCAAGAACACCAGTACGTGCAAAAGAGTGGAGTGTGTATCGGCTCACAAGTGGCTCCTCTTTTATGTGATATTTTTCTTGCCATGTGTGGACGAGCCATTCAGAAGGTCCTAAAAGATACACGCATAGCGGGTATCTTTAGATATGTGGACGATTTTCTTATTTTATCCACCACAAAAATTAACGAAAAAGAAGACGGATGCCTCAACACCACCATGACACTATTCCAACAAAGCTGTTTGGGTCTAACCTTCACCTATGAGACTCCTGTGGACGATTCCATTCGGTTTCTGGATTTAGCTTTGACTTTCACAACAGGACATGTATGTTGGAAATATCAAGCACGATCGGGGAAGGCATTTCTTCCTTATGAATCGGAACATTCAAAGAACGTAAAGCAAGCTGTCGCCATCTCAGCTCTTACAGCAAGTCTAAAGAAATCATGTCCACATCAAGTACAACAAAGTTTTGACACCCAAATGTCTCGACTTCATAACGCGGGATAACTGGTTAGGGTCCCCTTTAAACGTGTTTTGAATTAGTATTTTTTTGTTTAATATTTATCATCCTTGATAAATACCAAGTAATATTGTGCAAGCAAATCACAAAAAAATTCTTTGGTTACTATGTATAGAAACGATTTTGTGCTTTGCTGTCTTTTTCTAATTACTGGTTAGGGTCACCTTGAAACCCGTTTTGAATGAGTAAGTCTTTGTGTTATCTATACCATCCTCGGTCGTGTTTATTTCAACGTATTTTGACGTGCTCCAGTTTTGAGGCTCGCTTCGTCTGTTCCCAGATCAATCGCTGATATGTTAGCTAGACAAATAGCCACGAGTTGATCAAAAGTTTAAAAAAATGAAGGCCGTTTACAACTCCCTGTAACGCCGAATTAGAGCGGAGCTCTTGAGGAGGAGGAGGGAAGGGTACTGAGGGGAGGATATACCCTTCTTCCTTCCTCCTCAACTCCTCATCCTGCCTGCTACTCCCAACTCCGAGCGAGGGTCACATGACCTCACGGGGGTCATGTGACGTCACCGGGGTTACATGACGATGACGTCCTATCGATGACGTCACGTGTGACGTCATCGTGATGACGTCATTGTCATCGTCACTGATGACGCCATCATCACTACTGACGACATCAGTGACGATGACGATGCGAATGCCGATGACGTCATCAGTTACGATGACACTGCCGATGAGGTCCTCAGTGACGTCACTGATGACGTCATCAGTGACGATGACGATGCGTATGCCGATGACGTCATCAGTGACGTTACTGATGACGTCATCGGTGACGATGACGATGGCGATGCTGATGACATCATCAGTGACGATGACGTCACTGATGACGTCATCAGTGACGTCACGACACTCCCATAATGCACCGCGCGGTTACGCCGACGGCGACGGCGACGCCGCTCAAGCCGGAAAAGGGCGCCTAAGAGCTGCGCTCTAAAACAAATTGATATTTACGTTTACACATCTCTTTTTTGAAAACCTTGACTCGAGAAGAATCACCTGATCCACGACTCGCGCTTTACTCTCTTAATGGGCTCACCATCTGGTGGAGTTGGCACGGTACCTGCAAAGGAATGAGACAGATAACTAAGCATAGGATGCTCGTTTATACATCGGATGCGATTAGCAATCAAAGATATCCTTACTTGCTGTTTCTAGAGGGTCAAGGACGGCTGTCCCAACAATAGAAAAGAGGCATTATAATCAGAGGAAAATAGAGTACTGTTGACTTTTGCAATGCAACTCGTTAATGCAATGCGTACATTTTTAATAAAGCAACCAAATCAACACTTGCATATGGAGAATAGAAAGTACAGGGTGCGGCCATAAGGACTAACACATTGGAACGACATGCAAATTTTTAATTTCAAACGAACATACCTGAAATTCTGTGCACAAACGTATTTTCGCCAGAAGGTTTGTCTATTTTTTATAGAGCACTATTCTGAGGGAGCGAAATATTACAAATAAATTCGAATGCCGTGTAGTTCCTATGTCCTATACCAGCCTGTTTGCCTTTTGCATACTTGTTTATCAGCTCGCTCCCGGTAGCTCACAAACCAGTGTGCAGCTCACAATCCAGTGTGCAGATGACGATCATCCGGTATAGGGCATAGAAAAGAGCGCGGCCGTCGTTTCTGCACTATTTTCTTTTAATTTTACCACCTCCTACTTTAGCTCTGAAAAAAATAGACAAAACTAATTGCGAGCTACGTTCGCGCGCCCAATTTTAGGTATGTACGTTGGGAATTTGAATTCTGCAAGGCGCGCCAAATGTGTAATCCTTACGGTCGCACCCTGTCGCAAATTGACGCTAGGCTTCGAGCACACCATTCGCTTGAGAGAAGTAAGCAAAACGTAAACGTTTTCAAAGTTCTATAGAACTTTGGTTTTGCACTATGGAGGAGATAAATTTCTTGACGTCCTGACGGCAACATCTCTAGCCCACTTGGTAGATACCTGACCTCGCGTGATCTGATGTGACATGACGTCATGTCACGTGACATTAGGACATGGCGTTTTGACTCTTCGTGAGTTGATAAACCTGTGCATGTCCCTCAGTAAGTATAATTTTCTTCTCCTGACTTTATCAAACATTAAGTGATTCAAGACGAAAGCAAACCGTATCTCTATATCGGAACTAAACTCAACCTGGATCGGAGAACTTGTCGTCCTCACCAAGTCGTGGAGTGTGTTTGTTTACTTCTTGGATAGACGTCTCCAGCAACAAGATTAGCTCAAGTTTTCACCATACCCTTGCGTTCTACAGGATGCCCTCATTGGATGTTACACTGCTAAAAGAGACAAAAAATCGCATGCGCAGAGAGATTTTCAAGCTTCTACCAAGTGTGTATTGAGGTGATACATTGTATCGTGTGGAATATCAACCAATGAGTGCGCAACATTCGCCTATAAGAAAGCGGAAGAACGAATCACGGGGCAAGAAGCTTGAACGTAAGCAGTCATGCACTGCTTTTCCTCATTTGCCAGTCAATATGTTATTTTACTGTGAGCAGCTAGTTGGACACTTTGAAGATTTGGCGCCGTCGACCGCGCTCCATCTCGACGCGGGGCATTTTTGGCATTCCGCCGAAAGTTTCTATATTGACGCCACGCCGTTCGACAGAACTCTGACGTCACGACGCGCATCACGCCACCTGTTACCTTGCGTCAGCGAACGCCAGGACGTGACAGCGTAATGTCAAATCACTTTGCACAGTGAAGCCCCGCGATATATTGGAAGTCAGGTGACGCCGTGAGTCAAGTGATTGATTGACATCACGCCACAATAGGCTTTCACGCGACACCATGACGGCACTATAAACATAAATATTAGACTGTCTAAAATTTAAAAAAATAAAAACAAAGCGTCTTTATTAGTTACGCCAGAAATGCTTGCGGCCGATAAAACGAATAAAGCTAAATGTCTGTTAAGCCGGCAAAACCACGGACGTGAAATTAGGTGGAGCTACACGCTTGAAACTTGAGTGCGTGATTTTGGAAGTGTTCTTTAGTGACGACAAGGTGGTGTTAGTTTATGACCAATAACATTGCGTAGGACGTTCAGGCAGCCACACCAACGACAGGGAACTGTTCATGCACACACATGCAGTTTCGTCGTTCCACGGATTTCAACCTTGGGCGCGCGAGTTTTTAAAGGGGCAATGCAACAATTTTTGTACTTTGCGCAAATACCGCTCAGAACAGATCCCTGACGTTAATGACCTATGATACACGCGTTCGTTTTTCACCCCACGCAATACAAGTCCCAGAAAAAAAAATAAAGAAAACAAGCAGCGTTCGCCCCCTCAACTCGCAGCCAGAACAAGCGGCCACGTGATCTGGAGCCGATTATATGCCGCCAATGTTGATCATCGCCACGCGCTGGGGTTGGCAAAGCACAGGACACGCGCTGAGTTCCAGACATTGTTATGGCTCGGCTATTGTCGTCGATGCAGCGATTGGACACGGGCTACTACCCGAATGCTTCTCGAGCTAGTAATTATCACGAGCCCAAATCGAGTGCCCACGCAATGCTCGGGTCCAATCTATGAACCACATTCAAATATCGTCATATGGGTGTACTGCGATCCCCACTTTACGTCATCAAATTTGGCAAAGGAGAGATTGAATGAAAATGGTCGCTCTTGTCTTTGAAATTACACCGCAACAAAGGAGTTTTTGGCAAGTGGCGTTGCGTGCGAGAATCCTTGACTCCCACTTGTGCCAGTAAGCTCGTGTACAGTTGAAAACATTCCAATTAAATATCGTTGCACCGCTCCTTTAAGTGTTCTTCGATTGCCACAAGGCAGTCCTAGTTTTTGTCCACTAAAATTGTTTAACAGGTTCACGAAAAGCCTCTATACTTAATACACCCTCATTGGTTCCAAAACGCTATTGTATTTGTGTCCGGTGTGTTACTTGGTTTCGCATGAAACGGCCAATGAGGACACTATGGTGCGCGCTCGCACCTTTACCGTTCATTCAGTTCATCTGCTCCGAGATGACACCTCAGCGGCTCCAACATGACACCTCAGCTAACGCAGTGTTTTTCCAGTGGGTAGCTTAGGTGTGTTCAAATTGTTTGTTTACCACAAGGCAAACACCCTGACTTCACTTTGAACACTCGCAAATCTCAATTTTACCAACTGACCCCTCGTTCGGTCGGTGAGCTTCTGGGACGTGCATTCATAAAGTAATCTTTTTGGCGCACACCTTAGGCTAAAGTTTCCAGTTGTGTAATATGATGGTTCAATTCTGGCAACTTTGAGGACTCGAACCCCACCTGAGTTGACGACGAAGAAACCAACGACACCCATAAGAATCGAAACGGTGACGAAGGCTCCCGCCAAGCAAGACAGTACCCAGGTGATGCCGAAGCCAGACTCGCCGGAGGATGGTAGATCAGCTCTTGCCAGGACTCGGAGGTCGACGTCGGCTTGTCTCATGCCACCAGCCGCAGCCATTGGGAGAGACCTCGAATGAGGCCCGCAAATATATTTTCAATATTGCGTCGGTGGTACGCATTAGACGCTCCCGTGCGTCTGCCTTCCGCAGTACACTTCGAGAGCCAATCACTGCAATGCACGGGGCAATCTTTACAAATGCTAATCCCATTGATTTGACAATGAACATGGCATGGGCTTTCGTACGATGCCTGGAACGAGACTTCGACCTGTCCGTTTAGCGTCCTATCCCGCCCAGACATCAAGACTCTAACCTCAACTTTATTGTTTTCCTCCAGCGGAGTGGAGGAGGAAGAAAAGAAGCAGACTGCAATCGCTTGACTAAGTTTCTCCTTCCCACCCGCCCCAGGAAAAATAATATACAGAGTACTGGAAATACTGGAATAAAGCGCGCTGGCTAACATGACAAGAGAACCCCGACACAGAGCGCTCATCAAGGCAGCAGCCTGGCGAACATAACACAAAGAAACCGACACAGGGCACACAAAATATCACTTGCACCGAGGACCATTACGAGCAAAATTTACTTAGGCTATAACAAGAGAAACAAACACCGAATATGATTTTAAGGCAAAAGCATTAACAGGTTCATGGAGCGAAGCCGGCGTTGTCTGTGACCGCGAAAAACGGCACTAAAATTCCATCTGCAGCAGCGAAAAACGGCACCGAAATTCCCATTGGCTGCGACGCGCGTCATAGTTCCAAGGAACGCAACCCTACAGAGATGTCCTCTTTCTCGCGCTGCGGCCCGCGCGCCAATAAAAGAGAAATAGCGTCGCGCGCGCGCCGCCCATCTCTTCCCTTTTTCGGGTCACGTGTCAGGCGTGGCCGCATTTGGGGAGTGGGGGGGGGGGCGGGAGGGGAGTACATGCGGGAAATTCTCCCTCCCTTTCGATGTGCACTGCTGTATCACGTGTTCTACGCTCTGCTTGCAGCCATGTCGAGCCGACCGACCGGCCTCTGCGGAGGAGAGCGGGGCGCTCTGCTTGTAAAAATGCGCTGCGTGTAAGAATGATTTCGCATTCCTACACATAAGCAGTCTTGAGTATCTTCCCGCTATTTGTTTTCTTGTCGTGCACATGACATCCATGTCACACCTTTTCATGCTGTTCAAAATATTTAAAAGAGAAGAATTCATCATTTCGAGGCCATAGTTTGTCCTTGAGCATGATGTTGGCCAGATGTCAACACAACGGCTTGGGTAGGTAGCCACCTTCGGTTATATCTCAGCAATGCATATTTTATGTAACAGACATATGGTATGTATGAAGTTTGTAAGTGTAGTGTTTTGTAACTGGTACTATTCTAAAGGTTTTAGATAATAATTACCTCTGAGTATAGCGCTCAACACTACCCATAATACGAATAACCCGCTTGTGAAGGGTATGCATTGACTGTATATTTGTGGCTGCTTTCTTTCACCAAACACGGAAGCAGTAATTGTAGCATGAGTAAAACAAAGTAGTACACAAGGGTTATCACTGAAGGGGTGATACTTGACGACATTTATAAATGATCCCTACAGTCTGCGAAAGTTTCCTAGCTACACACCAAGCACCTTCACACTATATACAATATCAATTTTGCATTCTCCGAGGGAGAGCACAGGAATGTTTGAACACATTGTATTCTTAGTTCGAGAAAGTAGTCTTTGTTTTATCATTATAAATAGTAAAAAGTTGTAAAGCTTCCAGACATTTATTTCCTCCAAGCTGTTATTCGCCGTTTAAAGGAGCTGGTTGCGAAGGGTGTAACAAATGGCGTCACGGATGCCGAAGTGTCGCGTTGTCTCATGTCGCGGTCCTAGCGCATGATGCTACAAGTCCCGGAAACAAGCACAAGCAAATGCAAGTGCCGCTATCATCCCGTAGCCTCATCTCTCTTGCTGCCTAAGCTTCCGTGACTGTGAAGCTGGAAAGCGGCCAGCAGTAAAACAGGCGTCTGCAACAGTCACAACCGCTAGTGTGATGCTGCCAGGAATGCGGCCGGCGGCAATATTAAACTTTTAAGACATCATCAGGCGGAAATTGAGGGACCCCTTTTTAATGACTCAGTAAAGACACAAGTCGAGACGCGTTCCAGGCACCATGGTAAGATCAGTGGTACGCGTTAGAAATGCCCTTGCGTCGATTTTCTCTCAGCGCACTTCGAGAGTTTATCACTAGAATGCACGATGAAAGTAGCGCATACGTAAAGCCAAATACGTATGTGTTTTTATTTAAAAATCATTGATTGGTCAATTAAAATTACCTTGGCGTGTTCTTGATCATAGTGAATGTAACAGCTAGCAAAATAATTTTACGCAAAAATATTTCGGTCATGGCTCTTTGAGTACTCTGTGGAAACGCAGTCGCGAGGAGATTTTTAATGTGGTGCACAGTTGATTGGGATTAAAACAAACCATTTCATTACTTCTGGAGTAATAATGTGGTTATTTCGTAGACGATGATAAACAACCAGGGAAACGGCGGCCTAACATAACCCTACGTTTTTTGTTTTTTTCTTTTTCTAAGTGAGGAACGTACATATATATTGTGCTTCCTTATACGGTGACAGAAAGGTTTCTACAAATAATACAAATCGTACGGATATGCTCCTGGCGCCATGATATTATTGGTCAATGTTAGGTAGACAGAGGCGCATATGTATAAAGGGGACTATACGGTATCTAACAGACTTTGAATTATTGTTCGAGATTCCAGAGGAGGTGACGCCACCCAGCGGAAGAGACGTAAAGGGGCAACCGCCTATCCAGTTGTGCAGCGAAAACTGGCGCAGCCTGGGTGCGAATATGTGAAACGGAGGAAAAGGATTAAGCACACGCTGCTTGAGTCGCGAATAGGTATAGACTCAACGAAAACCTTGTCGTGCACCACAAGGAACCACTGACAAATGCGGCTCTTTTTCCTTTAATTTCACCAGTGCATTTGTGGGCGTGATGCCCTGTTCCACTGCACAGTTCACTGTCTTGGCTTTCGAGGACTTTTCCCTTTCTTTTGCCTGCCGCTCAGTCTGCCCGTTATATTTTAAGCAGCGCTAGTGGCATAGCGCAGACCAATACAGATTTGATGTAGACAAAATAAATTCGAAATCGCCCAGATCGACCCTTTAAAAGTATAAGTTAGTTATATCAGAAATACAATTTAAAAATAATTGGGGTGATCTTTATTTGCTAAGACTTATAATACATTGAAAACACTTTCTAAAGTTAATATCGTTTCACCTTATCTAAAGGCTATATACAGTCGTTTCGGGAGTGAAGAGCCTACTGTCCTTTAAATGACATCAAGTGACCTTACGTCACGCGACTACTCCCTGGTAGTCAACTTGTACTATCTCGTGTGCGTCACGGTCGAACACCATCTGAATGCAATGCTTGCACAAAACAACACATTATTCAAGACGACGCGCATACATGAATCACTAAGCAAGACATTTCAATTTCTGTAAATTTTAAGTTGCTTTTCACGTTTATTTCCGGTAAAATGGTCCGCGAAACGGAGAAAAAGCTGGGACGTTGGGACACTGGTACAGCGCTCGACACAGTCCGAGGTCGAGGAGAATGCAACCGAACTGAATTTTCGCCCCTACCATCCTGGGACCCGAAAACTTGCGGCTCATCAGGTCACGACGGTTCGTGCATAAAGCCAAGCTCATCTTTGCTTTTTCACTTTTTTCTTATCGTAATTATAGGTATTAGTGACCACTTTGTAATCTGGCCGTGCGAGGCTACTTCATCATCAACATATCGAATGATAATTGCGCAAGCGCCGAACTAGCACTTTTGGAGGGGAACGCGCAGTTTTCTGTGGGATTAAATAAGCGTTTTTCGTATTTAAAGTATTAAAAATGATCGTTCCTTCAAAGCCGCATCAGTAACTCCGAGGAAAAGCGCCGACCATAAGGATCTTCAGGTTGTGGGTTGAAATCCCGGGAGGATTTCCGTAATCGCGCTTATTACGGTGAAGCCAGCTTGTGACCGAGATTTCCGTTATCGTTGGGGCTGACCGGATGCCCTTCGTTGGTTTGGCACGGAAAACTGCCAAATTTTATCGCATTTTGAAAATATCACATCACAGAGAGGCGTGCCGCGCTTAAAGGGTTACTGCAAATAAAAAAAGTTTATTTTTTTTAAACAGGCTGTATGGGACAAGCATGTCACAAAACAAATCTTCCGAGAAAAAAATTATTTTTTTTCTAGCAATATTTACGCCACAGGACGTAATTTAGTTGGAGTCACAACTTCTCCACATTTGAAACTCCCGCTCTTTCGACGCACGCGGAGTAGATGTTATACGTCACCCCGTGACGTGTAGCAGCCACTACGTGACGTGTAATGCCAACTTTGTGGCGCGCGATTTAAAACGAACGAAATAGCCGCAAACTAAAATCAGTCTCGCGCATTAAGTAGTGCTGTCCATTTTTTAGTTTTTTGCGAAAAAATTTTTGTGACATACTTGTCCTAATTAGGTTGTTTGAAAATACACTTTTTTTTTGCAGTTACCCTTTACGAAGCGTAGTCAAAAACCGTTTTTGATGATCGTCTGCCACACTCGGCGCCGAAGCGCCATCGATGCTTCCGACAGCTGTCGGCATCATCTCGCAGGCACGAACCGTCTGCGAACTGCCGCCGTGGATTGCCCAAAACAGGCTTTTAGTTGTTCTACTTTTAACAAGGAAAGCTCAATCGTTAATATTTCCCTCCAGATTTCCACCATATTATACCTCAAACGGTTGAAAGCTCGTGGCCCCTAGAGCAGAGACGAAGAATCGCACGAATCCGTGTGCTGTGCCGACTGATTGACGGATATTTTTCGGGGACTCGCCTGTCTACCATTGTACACCCCAGCAGAAGGTCGGGACAGCCTGAGCTTCTCCGTGGTAGGACTGCTCGACTGAGCGAGTTCTCCTGCCTGCTGCCACGAGAGACTTCCAGCCCATACCGTTAGCTACTCGCAGCCCTCTACCCATTTTGCACGAGGAGTCCTGGGAACATTCTAGGATATTTGGGATTTAAGGGTCCTCGGGCGTGTTGTCATAACCCCAACTCTCACATTTCCTCTCGCCAATCATAACCATCATCATCACATTAGTTTTGGCTTAGGGTGGGTTTCTTCCGACTCACCGACTCACAGCGTACACGGCCACAGCCCAGCACGTGATCTAGAGTAAAGGCTGAACTCCATGGAGGGAATTATGCGACGAATAAAGGACGAACGTCGCCCGACGGCACGCTTGATCTGAGCGCGATGAACCAGCCACTGTGCTGAATCCACGCGCAGAGCAAAGCCGCCGTTCAAAATTCGTCGATTTTTCGCAGCATATTCGTCCCATGGAGTTCAGCCTTAAGCGGTTTTACCTATCTGCTTTGCCTGTCACACTGCCCAGTGAGCATTTGCTTCGTGCCAATATCACTTATCTAGCCGCACCGTTGTATTAAATCGAAGAGTGATACGTTGAGAAACCGATTCTTGCGGACCATCTGACGTGGGTTCTAATCATCAGTATACAGTGAAAATCAAACTTAACTGGAGCGCACTACTGTACTTTGTTTCTTCGGTGGGGCGCTAGCCTGGCGGGAGTTCACGCTACCGCTTGGTCACGTGACGACGGCCGAAATGATGCGCGTGGCGAGCGCAGTAACCTCTGAGATTGGGCAACATGTCAGACAACACCCGCGCAAAAAACAAATGATGCCTTATTAATGCGAAAGTATTAACGGTATCATGGAGCGTGCTGGCGTCATCAATTTCAAGCCCGAAAAGGGCTCCTAGTTTGCGCCGCGATCCCAGTAGGAGCGATTCGCCTTCGGTTCCATTGGCTGGCGCGCGTCGACGGGGCTCCCATTGGCCGCTGCGCCATGGCCTCCGAGATTTCGAAGCGCCCGCGCGCTTGTGCGCAGCAGACGACAAAGGGAGCGGACGAGGAGACGACCAAGGGAGCGGACGAGCGGCTTGCATGCTTTCGCATGCACAACTCATAAGGAATGTGCTTAAGCTTTTTTTTTTTTCTTTCCGAGCGTTTTGTTTTTTGTTTTACTGCAGAGCGCAGCATAAAAAGGCTAAACATAACAAACCAATGTTTCCGCAGAATCTTATTTGAAGAGGAACCCGCCGTCACATGCTGAATCAGTTGTACCGATTGCCTCTAGGCTAGCGCGTCGGACAAATACGTGTGGCGGAACGCTCCAATTACATGTGATAGTGACTGGGCATTCTCGGTCTTCGTACTTAATGAGTAGTGATAGTGTATACCAAGTACCTCGAGTCGCAGCTCTTTTTCTTCGCTTATAAGAATAATCCTAGAAATGTGTCACTCGAAAAAAGACGTTCTCTACAAATTAAAATTGTCCAGAAATATGTTTCAAAACGTAACCATGTTTGTCTGGCCTGTCAATGAATCTAAAAAATACGGACAACTGAGCATGTTCCACTGTGCATTTTGAGTGGCGCTTATTCGCCGAAACACTCAACTGAGACCTCACTGCGGGTGGTGAAGGAGGTCTCGCCTGGGCGGCCAGGGCAGGGCGACGATCAGCAACTGACTGCGGTCTCGGCTCCATGATGCCTTGTCCTCATCTTCTCCTTTGGGTTGATCATCTGTCATTAATTTTCAAAGCGAAAACAAAAAAATCCAAGCTTGTTTTGGCCGCTGACACTTTGTAAAATATTTTGTTTCAATTATCACTAAGCAAACAAAACAAATTACAAACTCAATCTAAAGCCGTCGTGCACGCAATAGGGAGTAAGTAGAAAACATGCTGCAATATTACATTTACTTAAAAAAAACGAACATTGCAAATTACGTTCAGGAAGTAAGTTTTTTATGTATATTTTGGGTAAAGCGGCATCCAATATTATCGTGATTTAGAACACTTTTAACGCTAAGTAAAATTGTGTATTTAGAAAAAAATTACCGATTAGAATCATCATCATTAAACGCAACGGCGTTCACCTTCATAATACTACTACTGTGTATACCTAGTTTCAGCTTAGGTCCAGACGCAGCCGATGGTACAAGCGCGAGCTCCGGGCTTCAGCGTCCCTGCCAAGCACGCGCGCCCGTGCAGTGCAAGCACTGTTCAGGGCCACATGTCCAGGCTTGTAGCATCGGCTGCGTCTGGACCACCGTGCGAATCAGAGCCGTTTATACTGGGCGAGATGTTTTGGTGGCGCCCTCCTGTGGTTGCCTCTCGGTGACGTCATTACCATGCGAACAACAAGTAGGATTGTGTTTGTCATTAGCATGGTGGAAGCCTGAAATCATTGCACTCTCAAAGCAACACTGCCAACACCGTCATAATTAAAGTTATCCCGTTCCTTTTATTTCCGTCGATGAGAAATCCTTTGCTGACATCATAGTCAGCATTCGGCCAATCGTGGAAGGCCGACCACAGCGACGCTTTGATCGCGCACGTCGCACATAGTGTTGGGACCAAAGCGGCTCGCGTGAGGCATGTGGTGTGGAGTGCAATAGGTGTCGACACTGGCGCTTCGGCAGCACGTTCGGCAGTAGGGTCAGTATGGTCGTGGTTGTGCCCGTGCTCCGCATGCACGAGCACGCGCGGCTGCAGGCGCGGGCTGCAGCGACTTTCTGCCACTTTCTGCTGCCCTGTGGCCTGCGGCGCCCGATTGCTGTCTACACGCGCAGCCTCACAAGATCCCATTGCCGAGCCGCGCTGCTCCAAACACAACCCCATATACTTGTACACTGTTAGTAATAGTGTGCACTTGAGGAGGATCGGTGGCCGAGGGGGCTAGCACACACCAGCTCGGAGCATGTGGAAGGAAAACACGCACTGCAGTACCAAGGAATCCTAGGCTCACTCCCCACCCCTGCCCGTTTCAATCTGGATGAGCATCGTGCAGTCGTGCCGTCGCGCGTCGCTACTGCGTGGTGCACCTTAAAGACCCCAGTCTAGCGGTTGTACCGAACTCGCAAAATCGCGCATCTGCATCACGATCATATGGTGGGCTAGTTGGTATTTGCGTATTTCTCGTATTTGCGCTGTTAATTCCCCATAATGCACATATACGGCTGAGACACCAGACGCCCGCTAAGCCAGACTAACTTCCGGTTGTATAGATATACCCACACCAATTGATATTATATATTATATGCTTATTTAAATTCAGGACAGCTTAGGCGCCGCAGAAAGGCAAATTTCCCAAAACTTGAAGGCCTGCGGCACCGATTTTAATGATTATGAGATGGTACAATACCACGACAGTTGGTCGTGTACTGTACAAGCGCATCGTGTGAATGATGACGATAATGATGAGATGTTGAAGAGGGTGAAGAGGAGCGTCAGATGACTCAGATCTAGCAGCCGTTTTCGCGACGGTGGTCTTCGCGGGGCCGCCATGAGCTGCTGACATCTAGCTTGACAGACTCGAGCGCCTAGCGAGTGCTCCTGGCTTGTTTAGCAAGCAGACAATGCGGCCGCCACTTGTAGCAGGTGGCTCTCTGACGATGTTGTTCGATACACACCCCTGCCCGTTTCAATTTGGAAGAGCATCGTACCGGCGTGCGGTCATGTATCACTAATGCCCTGCGTGGTGCACGTTAAAGACCCCAGGCTAGCGGTTGTGCTGAACTGGCTGAATTGCTCATCTAAGGCTGGGAGACAAGTCACCTATTGAAGCAGACTAAGTTCTAGACTGTATGAACGTACACGCAACGCAATTTTTATTTTTAGAGCGCAGCTCTTAGGCGCCTGTTTCCGGCTTGAGCGGCGTCGCCGTCGGCGTCGGCGTCGCCGTCGGCGTAACCGCGCGGTGCATGATGGGTAATTTTCCCCGCTAAATTTAGCGGAAAATTTTTCCCGCTAAATCTAGCGGGAAATTTTCCCCGCTAAATCTAGCGGGAAATTTTCCCGCTAAATCTAGCGGGAAATTTTCCCCGCTATATTTAGCGGAAGGAAACTTCCCCGCTAAATTCAGCGGAAAATTTTTCACGCTAAATTTGGCGGAAAATTTTCCCCGCTAGATTTGGCGGGGAACTCCCCCCTCCCTCCTCGAGGTCACGTGACCCCAGGCCACGTGACCCCCCCCTCCCGAGGTCACGTGACCCCCCACCGTGCCTTCCCCTCCTCCTCAAGAGCTGCGCTCTAATTCGGTGTTACAGGGAGTTGTAAACGGCTTTAATTTTTCTTACGGTGTAAAATACATGTTTTACCCCCAAATGGCTTCCTCTTCTTCTCTTGCCTTTTTGCGGCGCCGCGGCTTCTCCTGAACTAAACTCACTATACTATTACCATATATCGCTATACTCCGTTTCACCTTATGTTGTACCGCAGCGAAGGCTACAAGCGCGAGCTCATAGCGTTGGCTGCTGGCCTTTGTGCACGAGAGCTTGTGCCGCCGAGATCTGCCCTAGAGCAAGGAGCTCGTGCTTGTAGCCTTTCTTGCGGTACAGCACAAGGTTAACAGAGTATATCTCTCTCTGCTTACCCGATACAAAGAGATTGGCCCACAATCCAATCCAATTCAATCTAGTAGATGAAGAAGAAAACCAATGATCGCCAGTTGGGAGTCTACGTTGCTGTTGATCCTGTTGCTGTGCTCATTCCGGCGGGGTCTGGCCTACGACTTCTAGGGAGCCGCCAAAGCTCTATTTAGGGCGTGAGTCATTTGTTTACAGTCACGGCGTCTGATGTCTCAAGGCCTGGCATCCGTAACAACACGAACGCGCTGAAAGGCTGGCGCGCTAAGTAGTAAGGCAGGTGTACACAGCCCCGTTTTAGCACGTTACGGTACTTATGTTACTTTACGAATGCTTACGTACAAGTGACCCGGATATCACTTGTTCATATTTAGCGTGGTTACCACTTGAAGGATATTGCCTGTCACGCGATATTCGAGATATGATTGTTTCCATGGCTTATAGTACATAACGAGCCTGTAGTCCCACCGCATTTCCGATGCGGGTGTCCCTAAATAGAAAAGAACGAGGATTAGAACACTTGGATTCTTGATATGGCTTCCGCTGGTACTAGTTAATTACAGCTTACTGTCTACTCAGAACACGGTGGAAGAAGAGAGGTGTTTGAACGGCACCGCCTTGCCGTGAAGCAACTGTGGCGAAGATACTTGAAAAATCCCGAGACAAGGGAAAAGGAAATGACAAACAAAACGATGTCTCAAAACGCAGCTGCAAAATTTGTTCACAGGAACAGCCGCTTATATAGACGGAACTTACCCCCCCCCCCCCATATAAGAGTCTATATCAGAGACTGTTGCTGTGAATAAATTTTGCAGCTGCGTTTCGAGGACTTGGTTGTGTTTGTCCCTTTCTTTCTTTTATCTCGAGTGTTTTTCAAGTATGAATGTTCACCAGCTAGCCTGCGCCACAGCTCTTCTTTCCGTGGCGAAGATTGACTCACGCAGTTCTGACAAGCGCTGTAAGATGTCGTTACTTGCCACTAGGCTCACTAACGGATGCTCAAGCATGGGGGATCGGGAGCTTGGCCAATCAGTGATGCGACGTACTCCACCTCGGGGACTTCCTTTCTTTGACTTCTCTGGGCGTATCTATTAATTAAACTCCAGATATAAAACGTTGCTCTCCAAGAATACCTTCACACGCTCGTAGAGTGTAAATATGAGTCACTAAAAAGCCTACTCATTTCCACGTTTTATATTATTTGGTGAGCAATTTGACATGCTACTTAAGAACGTTTCGAGGGCAGAAAGTATTTCATTCCCCTGTGCATGAGGGGCAAAATAGCTGCCGCTAGAAGTCTTCAAAAATGTCTGCTTCTGAAGATGCAAAACCTAACCTCTGGCGACGCGTTATACAATCAAAGGATCGCCAACTTCAGGCGCCAGACCAGGTCCGGGAGATATATTTTGAAGCTGATCTTGTATCAAAACCCTAGACGGCCGAATACAAAGGAAACGTACTGGACATCACTGCAGGACGCGAGACCTTAGCAAAGAACGCCTAACCAAGTTTGCTAATTGTCCCTCGCATCTGCCGAAAATTCCGAAAATCAGAGATGGAGCCGCAGAAAGGCAGCTTTCGGTAACAGCGGAAAATAAAAATGCAGTATACCTCGGAGTGGTAGTGAACACTGTGATGTTTATCAAAGCTATTCCGAACAGTCAACGTCAGAATTTGATGGTGACTGCGTAAACGCAATTGGTAAAGAACACGGTGTTCAAGAACAAACCAATATTGGCTCATCTACGACAGATCTTTTTTTATTTGCAAGCTTGTTTGATAATTGGCTACCGTCATGCGTGCCGTCAAAATCATGGGGATATCATCGTCTCGAAACGGGCGAGGTGAAAGTGTTCATATAAAAATTAAGGATGTCTTATGTCTACAACAAATGGCCTGTCATAGTGTTTTCACCGATCACGCACAATACTGAAATACAAGAAGTTTTAGGCATGCAAGCGGTTGCGTACACATTTCATAATACAATGAGCATCTCAAAAAGTCTAGAAAAACACTGCAGTTGTCATCAACAGTTTATCTACAGGGTGAAACAAGGAGACGGCAGGCTCTTTAAATCGACCAGAAGATTCGGTTTCTTAACCTATCGCGCTACGACTTTGTGCAGCGTTGCCCACAGATGGTGCATTTTTTTGTAAAATTTGCAAAGAACGAACTTACCTGAGAAAAAGTAAAGAAAGAAAAAGGCTTAGCTCCTATGGAAACGCAGCGACGCCACCGGTCTGCAAACAACACGGCGCCGTTTCGCACGGGAGACAAGAGATGGCGCAAGCGGTCGCGACGCCAACTGCCGCCAACGAACGAGCAGACGACGCCGAGAGCCATCGTGTTTAGCAGACAAGGAACTGCAGTTCCTGTTGTTACCGCGCCTGTTTTGTTTCTGTGACTGTCGCCGCCTGCGGAACGCGAGCCGCTTTTGAGTCGAAAGGATCGTCTGCTAAAGTGCCGGCTCTCGGCGCCGTATGCTCGTTCGTTGGCGGCGTTCGTTGCGCCATCTCTTGTCTCCCGTGCGAAACGGCGCCGTGTTGTTTGAAGACCGGTGGCGTCGCTGCGTTTCCATAGGAGCTAAGCCTTTTCTTTCTTTACTTTTTCCTCAGGTAAATTCGTTCTTTGCAAATTTTACGAAAAAATGCACCATCTTGTGGGCAACGCTGCACAAATCGTAGCGCGATAGGTTAAGAAACCAATTTTCCGGTCGATTTAAAGAGCCTGCCGCTCTCTCTGTTTCACCCGGTAAAATAATGCTTACCTGCTACTCTGCAACCGACCCAAACAAGAAAAATAACGCATCGCAACCCCGTCTGGCTTTCCGCGATGCGACAAGCTTATAAATTTCATTGCATTAACAAGAGTACACAAAATTGACGATGACATTTTCTTTACCCGTTAATATAGTCAAACTGAATCAGCTGAACTATAAACTATCGCCAAAAATAAAACACGTATGCCAGTAGGAATGGCCGTTCGTAATGAATAAAGTGAGCTTCTTTTAGAGAACAGTTTCTTAAAACAAGTGCAGAGGTTGGACACTGTATATTTCGGTTCCGGCTCGATGTTGAGCGGTGACTTGTTCTTTTGGTCATCGACGCCACCGAAAAGAAAACAAGTTCGCATTGATTCAAGATAAGGAGCCGTTTCACGACCCCTGCTGTATCTGTCAGGGTCGCAACCTTCAACTTAGGAAACACTGGCCAACGCGAAACACAACCAAGACTCGTCGAACATTGCAGCCACCGTTAGCCAGGAAGGTATGTTCGACGTTTCCTCCAAATACAATATCCAATTCTAATATAGTGCGAGAATTGTATTAAAAACGTGCTGTCGTCAAACGAGGTACTGCCTGACTCAATATTGTACCCCTGTGCGATAGATAAGCGCGAGTGAACCGGTGGTTTCTGCAGTTTCTGCAAACGATTTAAATTAAAGAACTAAATAAAAACAAGGTTCACCACATTGCGAGACAGATGGAGATGCACGTGGCTCTGAAATAAGTATATATATATATATATATATATATATATATATATATATATATATATATATATATTATTATATAACAGCAGTGCATACGCATTTTTTAACGGTACCGCTCTTATTCGCTCATAATTCTACAATGCTGCACGCGCCGCACGCGCGAGTCTGGCATGAGAGCGAGTGCTTCGATTTTAAAGCCACGAAACCGTCAGTGCCCTTGCGGGTATCTGGGAACCTTAAGTTTAATTTCGTAACCGAGGATGACCTTGTTCAAAGACCTCTCTCTTCTTCCACCGTGGCTCAGAATAGCAAATCTGATAATGATTTCGCTTAAAACGGATTGATACCAAGTATTCACCGCAGAGTTTTAGTTACAATACCAACCACGTGTCTCTGGAGTGAAATAAGTTACTGAGTTGAAAGAAACTCCTGTAGAAGCTAGCGACCGGACAAGATATTTGTGAGAGTTCTTCGCAGAACATAATCAAAACGGGCCAAACCATGGTCTACCATGACCATGGCACGTACATTAAACTAAAGCCCGTTCATTAAATTTACGCTTCACCTATAGGTGAAGCGCTACCTAGAATAATCATTGCAATGCGAGCATCCTCTTGTTCCTTCGTGGAACGTCATCACAGTCGGATGGCGCCGACTCAGCAATAAACTCCGAGCCCAATGCCGAGTGCCCTTCGACGCGTTCATTGGACACGAGGCCCAGCCGTAGACTGACGTAGCACTCCTATACTGTGGGTGTCTACTCAATATCACTGTGATGACGTCGAAATTCTAGTGCACAGGCTTTGATAAATCTAGGTGGTGCTGTCTTCGCCCATCAAGGGACTTAGACAACTTTCTTTGTGAATTGACTTTGCGGAAATGTGAAAGTTCGCGTCCACACGGTATCGGGCACTAGCTGACCGCAGCGTTGCCAGATGGTGAAATTCGGCACCAGATTTGGAAAATTTGGTGAAATTGGGGAGCTACTGGTGTTGATATACCGGAACGGCTACACCAGGCATTATCTAGAGAAAACTGGTGAAAAATCTTGAGAAATGGCTTGTCACTTGCAATAATCAAATTTACACCGTTTAGTTAGCCTTTTATCCACATGCCATAGGTGTCAAGAGATATTCCGTGTCAGTGTGTCTGGACTCTGTGTAAAGTGTTATGTGACTGGATTTCATGCTTATCAGTTTTTTTCTTGAAGCTTGAGTTCAAAACCTGTTATGAACTGAACTTTATCATGGTGTTGTATTTAGACTTCGTTCTTATGCGTTTCTTTTTAATACTGCTGAGCAGAGAAGATATTTTTATGTATTTTATTTATTGATACTACCGGCCGCCGTAGGGCAGCCAAGGTAGGAGGGATACATGGATAAAGGTTTACGAAAAAACAAGCACAGAGTGTGGTAGCGCAGCAAAACAAAAACAAAAACAAGCAAAAAACAAGCACTTCACAAGTGTAATCACGATCACACGTAGAGCAAAGAAAAAAAATATATTCTTTGAAGGGGTATCAAGGCCTGAAACCTCAAAACTCTGGTAATTCGTTTATCAATGCTAGAAACAATGTCAAACTATTTGAAGAGACTATTTGTTCGGGTAACGCATTCCAGGCATGAATAGTACGAGGAAAATAAGAGTATTTGTAACAGTCAGTCCTGCACTTTATTTCAGTGATTGATTTACTGTGTTTATTTCTTGTGACCCTAGATGTGTTGAAGTGAAAGTAATCTTGAAAATCTAAGTTGTAGTTCCCATTTATTAGATTAAAAATAAATTTCAGTCGATTGATCTTTCTACGTTTTTCTAAAAGCGGAAGGCTGGCCTGTTCATAAAGCTCCGAAATCGAGGTGTTTCTGCCATACTTATTAAATATAAATCTTAATGCCTTCTTCTGAATTCTTTCTAATTTGTTAATATTACATTTTGTGTAAGGATCCCACACAGCGTCGGCATATTCGAGTATAGATCTAACAAACGTTTTGTAAGCGGTTAGTTTTGTTTTGCTCGAGCAGTCCTTCAGTTTCCTTTTTAATGCCCATAATTTATTCATTGCTTTTCGGGAGATAAAGTCAATATGTGAGTTCCAACGCAGATCTGAAGTTATGATTAATCCTAAGTATTTGTATTCACATACCGTATTTAAAGCTGTTCCTTGAAGAGTATAATTAAAATTCAGTGATATTTTTTCCTAGTTATCGTCATATGCGCACATTTTTGGTTATTTAGAGACATTTGCCAATCATCACACCATTCTGAGATCATTTCTAAACTTTTGTTTAACACTACTTGGTCATTTGAGCATTTGATTTGCTTATAAATTATACAATCATCGGCGAATAAACGAATTTGAACGGATCTGTCTACTGTAATGTCATTTATAAAAATTAGAAAAAGTAGGGGTGCAAGAACTGATCCTTGAGGAACTCCAGATTCTACTTTTGATGTGGATGAGCGGGAATCCTGTATTTGTACAAACTGTTTCCTGTTATTTAAATATGCTTCTAACCATTTTAAAATCTGTTCATTGTTTAATAAGGATCTCAGTTTCAAGAGTAGTTTTCCGTGAGGCACGCGGTCAAACGCTTTTGCAAAATCTATAAAAATTACGTCCGTCTGATATCCGGAGTCAATTGATTTTGCGAAATCATTTACAGTGAGCACCAGTTGCGTAACTGTAGATAGATTACGTCTAAAACCGTGTTGGCCTTTATTAAAAAAGTTATTCTCTTCGAGAAAAGAGACAATATGCTTAAACAAAATATGCTCAATCACTTTTGCACTGCTGCTCAAAATTGATACTGGACGGTAGTTATTAACATGATGGGAATCTCCTGCTTTGAATATTGGGACTATTTTAGCAGTTTTCCAATCGTCGGGGATTTGCCCTAATTCAATTGACTTATTAAAAATTACAAGCAAGAAATTTGAGCAGGATTCTGCATACCGTCTCAAGAAAATGTTTGGAATCATGTCTGGTCCTACAGATTTTTTAGTGTCAAGGTTAAGCAATGCTGCAAAAATGCCTTCTTTAGAGATTGTAACACTCGGAATGTTTTTCGGTGAGAATTCTATTGCTGGAGTTTGGTTATTATCCGTGGTATACACAGATGAGAAGTATTCGTTGAATGAGCTAGCAATTTCGAATGGATCATCAATTTCTGTTCCGTTCTGTGTTATGGTATTAATTGGCTGTTTTGATTTGATCATATATCGCCAAAATTTAATAGGATCGGACACTAAAAATTTGTCTAATGTCACATTATGGAAATATCGTTTTGACTCCTGAATCATTGACCTTAACTGCTTTCGAAGTTGTGTTATATTAGGTTTGTCTGTTCTTTGATTTTGAATTCTAATTCTGTTTATTTTACGTTTGAGATGCAAAACCTCCCGAGTAATCCACGGATTATTTTTTTGTATTCGTTTGCAACGTGTCGGTATAAACCTTTCTATACAGTAGAGAACGGCATTCTTAAATGACAGCCATATATCGTTAATATCTAATGCACGTTCACTTTCTTCACAAAAACTGTCAAATGATAATTCGAGGTGATCTAAAATGCTTTCGTCTAGCGCTCTAGTATAATCAGGCACTTTGACTAATCGGTCTGCTTTTTTAGTATGAAGTTCTCCGACACATTTACACCAAACCAAATGGTGGTCAGATATTCCCTCTCTAACTTGGCAAATGAACGCTTTACCCATTAACTCCTGAGATATAAATACGAGATCAAGGATATTATTGGTTGTACTTGAAGTTCTCGTGGGACATGTAACAATTTGCGTCAAATCATTATCAAATGCCATATTGATCAAAAGTTCTGAGTGCTTGCAATTAAAGTTTAAAGGTGTTAAATTTTCCCAGTTGATGTTGGGGAGGTTAAAATCACCTGCGATTACAACGTTTGAAAAACGTTGTCTTTGCAGATTTACGAAGTCGTATAGTTTTTCTAATACGCTTTCAGAAGCATTTGGCGGCCGGTAGATCGCCCCGAGGAGAATCGGACTATTATGAATACGCAGCATGACCCAGATCGATTCAATGTTTAAGGTATCGTGAAATAATGTTGCATTGATATTTTTTTTGAGAACTATAGCAACTCCTCCTCCTCTCGTGTCCCGGTCTTTTCGGAAAATTTGATGTGTTGGTGGAATGATTTCGTTATCGGTAATATTAGCGTGCAACCAAGTTTCTGTTATGACGACTATATCAGGATCATCGGACAATAACATGTGTTCTAGTTCAGCAGTTTTATTTACTACACTTCTGGCGTTTACATTGATAAGAGTGAACGAACGAGATCTCGAACACTGTTGTCATTCGTTGTTAGATTGCGCGCGTCTGTCATCTCGTTGCCTCGTGTTAATCAGAATACGGGCGTTTTTCACGGGATCCCACTGATAGCAAGAATTGCCAACTATCAACTTATCGAATCTTAGCACGACTTTCTCGCCTTTGTCACGGTCTTCTTTAGCACTGTTCCAGAGAAGCTTCCTTTTTGTCTGATATGAATCGAAAAGTCTTCAGATATTGATATTTTGGTTCCCTTAAGTTTCCGCGCATTTCTCAGAATGTTTTCTTTTACATTAAAGTCAAAGAGTTTCAATATTACAGGCCTTGATTTCCCCTTAGTCGGTCTTCCAATCCTATGAATCCTCTCCACCCCAACATCTTCAATGCCTAGTTTGTCTTCAAGAATCTCCGAGATGATCATTTTTTCTAGGTCCCGCTTAGTTTCGTTGAGATTTTCAGGAATTCCAAAAAAGATTAAATTGTTTCTGCGCATTCGATTTTCTAGATCGTCAACTTTGTTCTCGAGCGAAGAAACTGTTTGTTTTAATGTTAGCACAGTACTCGAAAAAATGTCAAAATTTTTTGTGGCGCTCTTGAATGATTCAACGGTTTCTTCAATAGCACCTATTCTTTCTTCGACCTTCCTTTGAGTTGATTTTATTTCCTTAATCGCCTCGAATATTTTATTTTGACCTACCAAAAGTTTTTGTAGGGTTTCTTCCGTATCTGGGCCTGGATTACTTTCAATATCTCCAGAGAGTAAGAGGAGATAACACAAATCAAAGCACTCAGCGAAAATACACATCAGCCGTTGTGGGTGCGGCAGCACAATGAGAAACAAATTGTTACTTCTCAATCCATACTGGCGTTTGCCACTAACCTGTACGATGAAAAGTGGTTTGAGCATGTTGTTGCGTTGGCTGCCACACCCACTGAACTGCTCCGGTTTCGGCGCCGCTGATATAGGCTTCTCGGAGGACGTTGCTGCTGTTGGCCGGTTGGCGACGCCCTGGTCGGTGATTACAGTTTCGGTGATGACTCGTGGAAGGGGCGGCAATGACTCGTGGACTGACGTTGCAGAAAACGGCCCGCCGTGGAAGCGTGAGCCATCAGCCCAGTCTGCGGTGATCGAGGCGTCCGTCCATCCGATGTCTGTCCCTTTACGCTGGCTGGGTGGCCGTGTCCCGATCAGCAGAGCAATCTGTACGATGAAAAGTGGTTAGAGCATGTTGTTGCGTTGGCTGCCACACCCACTGAACTGCTCCGGTTTCGGCGCCGCTGATATAGGCTTCTCGGAGGACGTTGCTGCTGTTGGCCGGTTGGCGACGCCCTGGTCGGTGATTACAGTTTCGGTGATGACTCGTGGAAGGGGCGGCAATGACTCGTCGACTGACGTTGCAGAAAACGGCCCGCCGTGGAAGCGTGAGCCATCAGCCCAGTCTGCGGTGATCGAGGCGTCCGTCCATCCGATGTCTGTCCCTTTACGCTGGCTGGGTGGCCGTGTCCCGATCAGCAGAGCAATCTGTACGATGAAAAGTGGTTTGAGCATGTTGTTGCGTTGGCTGCCACACCCACTGATATACTTAATTTAGACCGCGAGTGTCTTTAAGTGCAATATTATGTGGCCTTTCTTACGTGCCGGTGGCCCTTATTAATTTGAATTTTCCGTCTAAGGACCACCCAGCATCAACATCTCATATACATGGTATATAAAAAATGAAAGCCGTTTACAACTCCCTGTAACGCCGAACTAGAGCGCAGCTCTTGAGGAGGAGGAGGGAAGGGTACTGAGGGAGGGTAAACGCCTCCTCCCTCCTCCTCAACTCCTCATCCTACCAAATACTCCTCCTCCCTCCTCCCATCCTCCTCCTCCCTCCTCCCCTTCCTCCTTTTTCTCCCCCTCCTCCTTCCTCCTCCCATTCCTTTTCCCCTTCGTCCTCCCCCTCCTCCATCCTCCCCTCCTCCACCTCCCTCCCCTCTTCCTCCTCCATTTCCTGCGCTCCTCCTTCATCCTCCCCTTCCTTCCCCCTCCCCTTCCTGCTCCTCTCTCCCCCTCCTCCTCCCTCCCCCTCATCCTCCTTCCCCTCCTCCTTCCTCCTCCCCCTCCTCCCCCACTCCTTCCTCCTCAGCTTCCTCCTCCTCCCTCCTCCTCCTCATTCCCCTCCTCCTTCCTCCTCCCCTCCTTCTCTCCCTCCTCCCCCTCCTCCTCCCTCCTCCTTTCCGCGCGGTGCATTATGGGATATTTCCCATGATGCACCGCGAGTTACGCCGACGCCGACGGCGACGCCGACGGCGACGCCGCTCAAGCTGGAAACCGGCGCCTAAGAGCTGCGCTCTAAAAGTAACTATGCTGATAATGCGCAACATGTCTGATTTCTTCCTTTTTTATTTCACTGTGATGAGCCTTATATTAGTGAACCTCCTGAAAGCTATCCTTTTGCGAGTGCATGCATAAAAAAGCTGAAGGACTTGGAAATATGTAATGGACGTGATATTTTAGTGCTGGTGGAATCTGGTGACATTTCGGCCAGGATTTGGTGCCGAAGCATTTTTCCAATCTGGCAACGTTGGCTGACCGAGTGATGACCAGGATAGAATGTGCCCTTTTGGTGTGGTCACAGGTATAAGATATTGCGCGTTGAGGTGAAAAAGTTAGCTCCGCTTTCCTCTAACTTAGCTTAGAAGGCATCGGTGAATATAAATTATAGAATATAGAATATAAAGAAAACAAACACCAAAGGTCAGTTATGGCGGCACTCATACACAGCTGCTGCAAAACGTCGATATGTTCGAATCTTTGTAATCGGGAAATCAGCCCACGCTCCTTAGATCACGAGCCAAAAGACCGCGCACATGAACCATTCTTATGCACATGCTGCTGAACGCGTACCTTCATAACTATATGTACCGCACCAGAGAATTTGTCCCTCTGTGCAAGCAAAAGTGAAGGAATAATCGCCAGCAAAATACGATGAGGTAATGCAGAAACCAAATGTATCTACAGCAATCAACTTACTTAAGCTGAAACGAGCTTACGTTGTGTACTGAAACGTTTTAGCCGGTGTAAGCATTATTTGTCCAGATACGATCAGTCATTGCTAAGCGCGGGCAGGTACTATTCGCGGTAGGAAGCTCGCAGGGGGCCCTTCTTTTTCCTCACCCTAAAGCCCCTTGATAAAGGCGTTTTTGACAAGTACCGCCAACCATTGTTGTGGAAACGCGCGAGACACGTGCCACGAGCTAGTGCTCCACAACCATTTGCTTCCCTGGACTAGAAGACTGTACTAGGACCGCTCATTTCAGCGCTGCGCCGCCATTAGCTTCCAAGGCCCACTCGAGACACGAGCCTCGTGAACTAGCGCATTTGACGCTGCTTGCAAGACAAACTCAAACACATGGACGGGTTTTATTTCACCCTGGGCAGTGCGCATGCTACCCACGCTGTTGTGTTTTAATTTTCATAGTGCATAGAAGCTTGACATTGCACGTGCTTGCACCAGCAAAGGAAGTTAATATATCCTCACTCTGGGTTGTGAACAAATTCCACAAGGCGGGGATACCCAAATTTTTGGCGGGGAAACCTTGCTTCAGCGTAAGTTCAGACGCAGCCGGCGTGTCGAGCTAATGGGACCAATCAAGCAGCGTCCAAAGTGCAAAGAACTAGGCCTTTTCAGTTTATGATTGGTTCTGCGATGACAGAACACGTGCAAAAACATTACGAATACCATGATGGTGCACTTTTGACGCTCTGTGATTGGTCTCGTTAGTTCGTAGTATCGGCTGCGTCTGGACTTAAGCAGAAACAAAGTATAGCACCTGAACCCTCTTAGCTCTGACTTGATTATAACTGGGCGGGTAATGTTTGCTCCGGCTGAAACATTTTACTCATTATTATTTTGAATTTGATATCAGTGGCAATGCACTTCACCACTAAAATTTGAATTTCAGTGGAGAGGTGGAGTGGTCTTGGGACGAGTACGAAAAGTGCCTCCAGACACCGTGGGATCGGACCAAGCCCCAGAGGATAGCCCTGCTTGTTCTGAGCGGCTCCAAGGTGGAACTGCCATGTCCAGGCATATGGTGCGTTAAACTTTATATAGGAGCGAGCTTTCAACCCATGCTGTACAAAGGGAAGGAATCCCGAACAAAAAATGGCGGTAGCCAGTGTAGACAGCGCACGCAACGGAGACTCAAGAAAGTTAAGAAAACACCTTTTTGTTTTTAAGTTCTTGGTGCATGGTTCGCTCCCTCAGTTTTCTTAGGTGGCTCAGTTATTGGGACGATGGTTTAAAAACAATTACCAAGAAAATTTACAAAACAAGAGCACTGAGTTTCCCTTCTTGTATCTTACACTGTATCAGCTGGCGGATACTTTTCAGGTGGATACTTTTGAATACCAGATGATAGCCTTGTTGCTGTATAAAAAACAGAGCAGGGTGTTTTTGCAGGTCTGCCTCACAGGTAGTTCATCGCTGCCGATGCCCATTTCTAAGGACATGTTTGGGAGAACAAGTTGCCGCTATTACACGCAAGCTTACAATGAAAACTACGTGACACTTAAGCATGTAATGCCCCGACACTGTAAGATAGCGAATTAGCCCGTCAAGTTACGTGATCACTTGACGGGATTATTTCACCTTGATGACGTCCCGTCCATAACCGTTTCTTGCCGCTTTTTAGTGCTGCTCTTTTGTGTCGCTCTTTACTCATATAGCGCCCCCTTTGAGTCATTATACAGAATCTGTTTGATAACGTGGACCCAATCACTGATGCGAAAATGACGCATTACACACAAAAAAAATTGATGCCGGTCTGTGCCAAAGGGTCCATAAGGAAAATTATTAGCGCTCAGAAAATTTTAGTACATATATATTTATTGTTATAAAAACTTTGTGGCCGGGTGGTGCTGCAGTGAAGCGCGCGGAGCGTCACAAAGAGGCAATAGTGTGACGTAAGCTGTCTTTACAAAAAACCCTGCCTTACATTCAGGAACCACCTGAACTAAGGCACCATCCACCTCAAGCACGGCATTTGTATGATGATCATACATCATAAAACAGACAGTCGACCAAACACGAGTCACCGCAATATCTGTGCTTCGAATGCCGCATGCCAAGTTTTCTCTTTGAACTCATTGTCATGCTGCATTCGAAGCATGAAGGCCGTGGTGATTCGCATTCGAATTTGCATGCAGGCCGTGTTTTGTATGATCTCTAAACAGTGTGACGCAGCATAAGGTACAACCCCACCCTTGGTAAGCGTGATTCTGAACCAAGAGGTGGCGATGGGATCGCCATCTAGACCTGTACATCAATGCAATTAGGCGTGTGTGGTGTCGCTTCGATACAGTGTGGCATTTTTTATATCCTGAAATTTACATTCTTTGTCCTTCGCTTGCTTTTTTCTTTTTTTTTTCTGCGCGAGCTTTTGTGGAACGCGCACGACTGCGCCAGTTCTCATGCAAGCGGGCCGGTTGCCTACACGCTTCGAGCTCACGCCTCCAGGCTCCAGTAAATGTGGTCAGAACAAAACGCGCAAATCGTTTTGAGCTAACGGCGAGACCACATGCACAACAAAATAACCAAAATTTTGAAAAATATAAAATTGCCTGCGTGCAATTGGCACGCCGGGTGTTTCGAAGAAAAATGTGATCAGATTTATATTGTATGGGCCGGCCCTTTTGTCGTGCACGTGCTTGGCTTTTCATGGATTTCCAGGAAAACGTGATGACGTGATAGACGTTGGTGTCCAAAATTCTAGCTTGAGGAATTAAATGTTTACAAATTAAAACAAATAAGCTATTTTTATTTTTTTATGGGGGGGGGGGGTTAGGTGTCTTACCTGCCTGGATGTTTATTTTGACTAAAAACACATGAGATTGGAAAACACAAAAAAATAACACTGAAGTGCAGATATGGAGTTTGGTAAACCAAAAGAAGGGCTGGTGTGGGAGTCTTACGCTTAATATAGGAATGCAAAGGGTTAAAAACTCACTTACAGCATAAAATGATAATAATTAATTTTTATACGAGTTCAGCAATAAATGCAGTGACTGGCCAGTCAAATATTTTGGGTATGTGGATAGCCTTTGCACAGAGTTTAAGTAATAAACCAAGTCTTGAATTATTGGTTTTTGCGGGCAAGGAATGGTGTGCGCCCATCGCTATCCAGAAACAGCGCCCCTTTTTACACTAACGTGGACAGTATTGAAAGCTAAGGGTGCATCGAAAGCTAAAGTTCGTACACATATACTGCTCAGGCCGTAATGTCTGAATGTCCATGGTACGTTATTACTTTTAGGTTTGTTACTGATTTCTTAAAACAGAAACAAGGAAATATTTGAACTCTGGGTTGATAGAAAACCTCCACCTGCTAACAGCTATCAATTATCGCGGCGCGGATTATGAGTATTCGCTGCCTGCCTAGGATCGCGTGCAGACAACGAGATTTTTCAACGCGTGATTTTATACAATCAAAGTTGTTCTTGACAAAACAACATTGTTTACCTACGCAAGGGATCAGATGTTAAGTTTAGAATAGTGTGCCTTGATAGAATAGTTTAGAATAGTGTGCACACGTGGCAAGTTGCATAGTTTTCTTGCAATCTGCGAAAAGACTGCTCCCGAGTTACCTTGGTCTCTTTCATGTCGCACACAAAAGGGCACGAGTTGAATTGCAGTCGGAGACGAAAACCATAATGATAATATTAATAACAATATTAACCCGCATTTCGTGCGTGGTTGCAACGTGGAAATTGAGGCATTGCAGATAAGCAGAGGTAAGCTTTGTTTTACAAACAAATCTACCAGTTATGTATTTGGTTCCACCTAGTGCCACTAAATAAGCTACGCTTCAGAGTAACGACACTTCACCATATTGTGGCTTAAAATCGTGGTTGCCAGTTATCTGAAGCTTTATCTGAAATCACAGGAAACGCTTTTCCGTCCTCCACAAATATTTAAACAGTCCGCGACAGAGCAAAGCAATATTGCATCAGCTTCCTAATACCGGATCTAATGCTGAGGAAGTCGCACTTTTGAATTATGACGATCGGCAGTTGAGTCGGCTCTGCACAAGTCCCAAAATGGCGGCGCCCACAACAATGTCGGGGAACGGAGTGCCGATACTCTAAGCGCAGCTCATTTAGTGGCTCTAGTTCCACCGTGCAAGCGAAGCGGCACCTACAAGCGCGAGCATGCTGCCCTGACTTACACTTCCAGTGAACAAGCGCACGTTTTTGGTAGAGCCGTTCAAAGCATAGAGCTCGCTTTTATAGCTTTAAGTACGCTGAGGCCAAAATTAATTAATGCGTGAAGTGCTATCGCGTTTAAAAGACCATTGTAATCGTTATATTATTTCCGTTTTTTATTAAGTGCGAAAATATTGTTAATGTTTTTTTTGTGTTAGCCTGCCATTTCCTTAAATGTATTATATTTTTCCAGAAGCCCGACAACTATTAGCGGCGAGATGTTTTGATGGCGCCCTCACAAGGCTTCCTTTCGTGACGTCATTACCTTGCGAACACCAAGTTCGATGGTGTTTACAATGAGCATGGTGGAAGTTTGAAATCATTACCCTCTCAAAGCGACACTGTCAACACCATCAAAATTCAAGCTCTTACATTCCTCTTGTTTTCGTTGATGAGAAATCCTTTCCTGACGTCATAGTCAGCATTCGGCCAATCATGGCCGGCCGACCACAGCGACGCTTTCGATCGCGCACGTCGCCAATACTCTGTTTTATCATAAGTAAAAGCCGCATAGTTAAAGGTGTATAGAAAAAAAATGCGCGAATACGCGAACACATATTAAACGTTTAATGTCACGGCGCATTCAAAAGTAGTCATTAGTTTTTCAGACACCACGACTTTCATACGACGATATTGTTAAACGTTTTATAATATAAATTTAGCCACTGCAGTAGAACTGTTAGCTCGGGGTCTTGAACGTGCATCACGCAGTAATGATACACGATCGCACCCCGGTACGATGCCGATGGGCGATTGAACCCAGGGTCCCTGCAGGTTCTGCAGAGTGAGCTCCGTGCTTTGAATGGAGCTCGCGCTCGGGTATTTTTTCACGTGCTCTGATCTGAGGTGCGCCAACACACTCGGCCAACGTGACCGCCCCCCCCCCCCCGCACTTGGTTTAGCACACAGTCACTAAATGAGCTAGGCTTAGAGTATCGGCACCCTTTTCCCCGATATTGTTGTGGGCGCTGCCATATTTTTCTTAGCACAAAGCAGACGCAACTGTCGATCGTCATAATTAAAAGAGCGACATCTTCAACATTTCTTTCGGTGTTAGGAAGCTGATGTAATATATTGCTTTGCTTTGTCGCGAACTGTATAAGCATTTGTGGAGGGCAGAGAAGCGTCTCCTGTGATTTCGGATTCCGCTTCGAATAACCATGATTTTAAGCACCAAAGTGGGTAAGTGTCATTATTCTGAAGGGTAGCTTATTTAGTGGCTCTAGTTTAACCCAACCGCACAGGCACACAAACAGAACGAACTGCCTGTCCTCGCGCTCTTGGCGCTGCTAGCACTGCTGAATGGCTTCATCAGCCCCCTAGCGTTGGCTGCGCTCTGAACTAATATATAACAAAGCAAATATTTATATTATATAGGGTTTTACAAGCCAAACCAACAAAAGTCACTTAACACACCCCAACAACAAAAACAAAATAATCCAGGGTATATTTTGACGAACTGGAAATTTTTTGAAGTGCAACCGAAATCTCAGATTGATTTCCATCAGATTGTGCGCACCCCCGGTCACTATTCAAACGCGACAAATAAAAAATAAAAAATTGGGGTGTGTGTATGTTTATTTAGCCTAGAGCTTAGTCTGCCTCAACGGACGACTTGTCTTCCAGCTATAGATGAGAAATTTATCCAGTGCAGTACAACCGCTAGCCTTGTGTCTCTAACATGCATCACGCAATAGTGATACATAACCGCACGCCGGTACGATGCTCATTCAGATCGAAACGGGCAAGGGTGGGGACTGAATCCCGATAAAGGAATCATAAGCCAGCGGGTTGGCTCAAAGCCACTGGGATTTTTAACGGTTTGTATCTTGTTTTAACATCACGTTCACTTAAAAGCCAATGAGGATGTTGTGAAACAAAATATAGCTGAACCATTCCGACAAGCATAGCTCGATTACGAAAATGGTTTCCGCAATCGACGAAAACATTTTATTATTTTTGCATACCAGGGGGCATCCCAACTGGCGGAATCGCTTTGTTGGCGACCATTTCAGTTGGATAGCGCCAAGCTCACTGATCTCTAGACTATTTTCTGGATCGCGTTTGGCCAGCTCCGCCTACGCACTGCATTGTTGCTACAGTCGGTCATCTTTTTGGTAGAGTTATATTATCTCTAGCCATTATAGGGTAATGTGGTGGACAGCGCTGTGGCGGCGGACTGCCATTAAAATAGCCGTGGGTCTAGTACACTGCCCGGTGGGTGATATTTCGTGCTTGATTAATGTCGCTCGACGAAGCAGATTCTTGAAACTGAGTGGATGCGACAGAGGGTGGTCGACGATGTCATCATGTTGTCCGGCGAGGTGTTTAAATTTCCCAATCGCGAAAAGACAATAACTTACCATCAGTAAGCCTTCAGTGTTTTGCGGCTATACTGGTACGCAAGGATACGTTCGGTAAAAATATTTTTTCCCCCAAGGTTTCCACGAAGTCGCACCGCGACCCTTCAGCTGTGGGTAGAAAACGTTTAGCCTATCTAACGGGTGGTAAATTGAGCCACAATACTACTATGTTGTGGCTAGAGATAATATAAACCTACCAAAAAGATGGCGGACAGCGGCCGCATTTGCGGGAGCGGGAAAACGCGATCCAGCAAATAGTCATAGAAATGAGGAAGCTCAAAGCGCTTGTTGTTCTGACATCTCTGACATTGCTGCTTGTTGTTCTGACATCTCTGACATTGCTGCTTGTTCTGACATCTCTGACATCGCTTGTTGTTTGGACATCTCTGGCTCGCTAACTGCGGACGTCCAGGCATCTAACACCCTAACATCTGGCGTTTTTTCTGTCTTTAATGCGGCGCTCCAAGCGGCCCACGTGTCGTGTGCCGCTTGGAGCGCCTGCTGTGCTTGAACACGTGTCGTCATCTGTATTTTGTATTAAAAAGCTGCCACTTGCGGTAACTGAAACGGGAAAAGTTTGAGGTGTAATAACATTCTTAACGTGTAATATATCAATATGGAAGTTCTGGAAAATTTAATATCGAAGGACTCTTCGTAATTTAATATCTGGTAATTTTGATTAGTTGACGTCATTCTGTTTTGATAACGCAATAAAATATTACCATTTTAAAATAGTGTTTACATCAAAATTTGCATAACCTGTACCATTCGCTGCTTACATTTTTAATTCATTATATCCAACCGACATTTCACGTAATGTTTCGTGGACGATGGGACGTTATAAATCAAGAAATAAATGTTTACATATTAGAGACACTGATGTATTAAAAGCTGAATAATAAACTGTCAACTAAAAATAATTGTAATGTCTATACACTAAAGTATACACTAACACGCCGCTCTGACGTCACGCCTCTGCGGTGGCTCTGCTGTTGCCACGGCGCATGCTCAGAAGCTCCACCTCACACGAATCTGGTTTCTGCGGTCGCGCAGAGCCTACACCTGGTGTAGGCAAATACTGGCCTGTTTGAAAACAGGGTGTCGGTCTATAGTTTAAAAACTGTTTTTTAATTTGACATTAACTTCATTACTGTAGGATACATAAAAAAAGTTACCAACCGTCAAAAAAGAACCAAAACATCATGCACGATGGGGTTGCACCTTAAAGGTCATCCTGCCCCAGGCACCACACTCTAGGAAAAAGGGGGTGTAGTCTCACACCCCTTGCTTCATTATAATATACCCAAAGCGTAGGTTCAATGTACAACGCACTGACGTCGAACAGTACAACTTATAAAAATAGCTAAATATGTGTTAATGAAAAAAACAAATTGGCGTTTTCTTGACCCTACTGCAACATTTTAGTTTTCTTTTTGCAGTTTTCGATACGTATTTTAGCTTTTTAATAAGCTATAGCGCACCGTCATCAAGCCCCTCGTAAAAGTGGAAGCCGTCAGTTCCACGTCTGTGCGCTGTACGTCGCACTGAAGTTTTGGGGTGTATTATGTGGGACAAAGTATGTAAGACTACACCCTTTTTCCTCAGCGTGCACGGGAAATAAGAGCACCATTCACCCTATAAACTACCGCATTTAATTTTACGAAATAAACAAACAAACGGCCAAATAATATTATTACTATTTTTTTACTTTGGTGCCAGTGTGGAGAAGCATGGTCGCCTGCGATGCGTGGCGGCGCATGCAAGTTGCGCCTTTTTGGCCACGAATGCCTCGTTCACACTGGCGGTTGAACTGCGTTCGCGAAGCAGTTGAGATCGCGGTTGCTTAATGATTCGGTGCAGTTTCACGCTCATTTGATGATGGAAGCGAGCGGATCCCCTTGGCGGTTGCGATTCGAACGCCAGTGTGAATGCAGCTTAAGGCGGGATTGCTCTCGCCGAGGTGCGTTCCAAAAACAAACCGAAAACTGAAATGCTTCCAGAATTATAAATTCTTTGAACGCTGTAAAACGCTGCGCGTGCAATAAATTATTTTAGCATGGGTTGATTTATTAGTTTTGGGTGATTCTCATCAAATTTCCAATTGAAATTGTGCCTTCAAAGTCAAGAAGTAATATGTAGTTACTCAAAATTTAATTCGTTACCCATTTATTCTCAAAGCTAATAATATTACATTAAAAACACTGAAATGAAAGATAAATACAACTTTAAATTCCTTATTAGGGCGCACATCTTTTGTTTTACCAGAACAAATGTTTGGGTGCCATATTTACTTTGTCATACGCAATTTAGGGGGGTAGCCCTGCTTTTTAGGTCCCGCCAGTGTCCTTAAATAACTAAGCACCTTTTCTCGGTTTTTATTGGTTGGAGATAAAGACGTGGTAAATGTTGCTTGTAGAATTGTATCCCCGTGCCGTAATAATATTTTAATTGTTAATATATTTTTATGTAAGAGAAACAAATATTCAAAACAGAGTCATCATTGTTTTATAAAATATGCAGAGATTGCCTATCCGCTTTGGTTTCAAACGGTTACAGACATGGCTGTCGACGTTCCTTTCTGCTCAACAAGCTACGCTCGTTGAGCTCGTTCTTTTAAGAGTGCAAGTTGTTCTGCGTTCACCGAGGTCTTTAGAGGAAGATCTCCTCAACCTACCTAGTTTGTAGCAAACTACTGTCGGAAGAACGCACGCGCCTTCGGAAGCGCTGTGTGGTTCTTGAGTTCGTTACGGGACCACTTCAACTATGTTGCTTGATCCGGCTTGATTTGTTCCTTTGCTGATGCTGAATAAAGGTGCTCGTTCTCGCAATATCGGCCTTGTTGTTTTGTGAACTTTGCGACCGTTATGAATTCAACCAGGTTTTCAATAGATCATTTGCTATATCCCAGAAGCGCCCCGGCCCGCACTAAAAGAATCATGGGAACGGTGTTCCTTCAGCTCTCTAGTGATCGGTAATTTCGACCCTATTCTTGGTTACACAGCTTTCGAGCGTAATTCAGAGTCCCCCATGAAGCGTTTACTGTGCAGCCCACCCTTCAACTTGGATGGGCTGCAGAAATCTCTCACATTATCATCATTCTCGTACAGCTTCAAAGACGCTGATATTAAGTTTGAAACGCTAAAAATGCGATAAACAGCCCCGCGGACTCCGAGCTAAATCCTGGTTTTTGTTGTTGTCCATTCTGGGTTTTTAAGCAATTCCTGCTAAAAAAACCATCAGGAGAATGATTATATTGTGAGAGAGTTGTGTGCGGCTCAGCCAGGTTGAAAGGTGGATTGCATGCACAGTATCAAAAACGCTGACATTGACGAGAAATTTTAAAACTGATGACAAGTTCTTGGGGTACATCAGGCGCTTGCTCAGGGTGACTCCGAATTACGCTCAAAAACTGTGTAACCATGCAATTGGTCAAAATTAGCGATCACTAGAGAGCTGGAGGAACACCGTTCCCATGCTTTTTGGAGTACGAGCCGAGGCGCTTGAGAATATTGCAAATGGTCTATACCGAGTAGACACCTACAGAGGTAAAAATTTTCGAGCGAGTTTTGCTGGAGGCAATCGGGCGTCTGGTTCGCATCAAGTTTGTCCAGGTTTGTTTCCGTCATTTTGCTTTCAAATAAAAGTCGCTCTCGAGTTATGCAGTGCACCTGGCCTGCCAAAACGAATAATTTTAGGTGGCGTTTTAATTGTGCGTCATGCCGCTCACCCACCTCGCTCGCAGATGCCATGCGAAAACATATCAGGTAGAACAGAAAAACTGGAATGACTGCATATTTCTTTGGTTGATATCTTTAGCCCTTTCGGTGGTATGGTTGGTCTGGCAGACGTTCCCGGATTCTCAGATCAAGCTCCTACCTGTCGTCTGCTAAGCACCAAGACCTCGATCGTGTGAAATGCATGTTGCGGAGGCACTATGGATTCCTTTGTCAAGCTTCGCGACTCCGTTTAAGCCAGAGTACTTTCGTGGGGGAGCTCTAGCGCGGGAGGCATTGAACGTAATAACAACGTCCGCCTCCCAACAAAGAGGGCAGTATTGAGTGATCGTTTTATTCATTTAAAATTAGTTTTCCTGCATGTACGGGCATAAGACTGTAGTTCCTAAGGTGCTGACGGAACGCAGTTTCTGGCCAAAAAAAGAAATAAGAGCTAAAATCTTGTTTTCGTACCCATTTAAGGGGCACTTTGGCAAACACCACTGCGCCATCAACATGTATTTATATTTTAATTTTTTTTTTGCGCAATGCGCAGTCTTTTGCAAAATCGGTTTAACCCGCGTTAAACAAAACGTTCAGCCTTTCCACTCTCGTGAAGAAGGAAGACCAGCGGAGCTGTACTCGATACACTGTGTGCTTCTTCTTGGTCGTCGTCTGTTTTTCGCGCTGTTTCCTACGATGAATTCCCACCAACGCGCCCAACTATCCATTCTTCTATTATAGCTGGAAAGGTTGCCGCAATCTACGAGCGACGGCGGAAACCATACTGGTTCTGTGCTTGCCGCCGTCGCTTATAGATGGCGGTAGCTGTCCAAGTAGGATTGTGTCGACATACACGGACAGGATCCTGGGAAACCTAGTCGCTTAACAGCTCCGCTGTAAAAGAAAATAAAACACCTCTACGTTGTATATTTATGTGACAACCCGTGAATAAATTTCCTTTTCATGAGTGCCACTTTTTTGTGACTTAATACGAGGGCATTCAAAATCGACCGATAAGTGATTGTGCTTCACTGCGAGATAGTTGTGGCCAAGATATTCTTTCCAGTTTCCCTCCAGAGTCAACGGGTCAAAACCCCTGGCACCGCGTAGAGCCCCTCGGGGGCTCCTCGGTGAGCACAGTGGCCATGGGCATGGGTGAGGCCCGGAGGCAGTTGCTGGGCACGGGGTCGCTGGTGTTCACCGAGGCCCTGCCGGGGGACGCGGGCTTCTACCGCTGCCTCTGGGCGGGTCGGGAGCACGCCACGTACCACTTACAGGTGGTGCGCTTCGAGCCCTACCGCATGGTGAGTGGGACGTCGATTCGCGGTCGCACCGCTAATACATCATAAAAAATGAGATCTGCAGTCACTGCATGATGGGTCTTTCTTTCTTGTATGATAGTCACATTGGTCGTACAATTCTGACTGCGGACATATCCGAAGCATACATTGTGTGTCAGGCAAACATGCTTTGAAGATGCTCCAGGAGTGGCAGCAGATAATGATGTCATTAGGGAGTTTTAGCAAGTCGTTTTCAAGAACACGGTTCCGAAATCACGAACGGTACAGCTGGTCCGTTCCGTGCAACCGTACGTGAAATTTGACATACTTTAGCGAATCGTGAAAGTTGCGCGACCGTGTAAACGATGATGATGATAGGGCTTAACGGTGGCGCCATCTTCTAGTGAGCATGTGAAACATTCTGCAACGTGTAAATCCGTGGCGGACACCGTGGTGGCAGGTGGCGGCTCGTGTTTCCGGCGTGAGACTGATGTAAACAAGAAGGCCGATGCAACATTTGCCGGTCGGAATTTCAAGAACTGCGAAGCTAGATGCAGTAAAAAGTATCTAAACTTCCGTAAAGGTATGTGGTGTGTCTCCTTCATCCTGAACTTGAACGATCGTTCACGTTGTGTGCCGTCGAACCAAATCATTTCGTCTGCTCGCGGTCGCCAGAGCAGCTAGTCTGGTCGCAGATCGCAAAAGTTTACTCGCATGCGTTGTTTACAGCATTCACGATCGCTTACCATTGTGAGCAGTCCTCGAAATGATTTGGTTCAACCTGTCAAATGGAGCAGACTAACAGGACGGCAAATCTCCTCCCGCTGTCCTAAGCCTAACGCTCGACTGGGTCGGCGAAGGCAGTCGCCGAACCGACCGCCATCTTTGTTTTTTACCCGAGTCGTGAACGGTGCTGGCTGCGTTCCGGTGACGACTCCAGCGGCCGGAATGGGAGAAACGAACGAAAAGAGCCTGCCGACGTCCCGAACGACTCGCGCGCGCATGCGCAGTGGCGTCGCCGATGCGTTGGAGGGCGAACCGTTCGTGTGGAAACGACCTGCTAAAACTCCCTATTATGCCTTCAACGTACACCCTGTTCTTTTTCTTCTTTTTTTGGTATGATGAAAGGGCAGTGCGACTGCAGCTTTCAAGAACGTTGCGAAATGTTTATAACGTTTCGATAATCCATGACAAGCAAAAGAAAAGTTATTAATTATATTTTTAAGAAGACTACGACGAATGGTTCCGTCAAACATAAGAAACTATTTCGCGTCGTTCTTCCTCGAGAGATTCGCCGTATTAGTATACCTGCCATCATTTCAGTCCCCTCTCAGTCAACAATATGTCTCATAATCACCCTCACAATATTAAGGTCTAAGGTGTTTTTAAGGTTTAAGGTGAGATAAGAGAGGCGACTCGATGGCGCCTTGGCCCTTCGAATAGACTGCATATTTAGGTTCCTTAAAGTAAAGCGTATATCTACGCTATACTTTAAGTATATTTATGAAGTATATTTCTTAAATATAGATTTAATACAAAGTTGCCCGTGTCTTAGACATGCATTATTTGAAGGAGGTACCGTATTTACTGGATTAATAGCCGCACTGTTTATGCAGAAAACCTGAGGGTTCGCTTTTCCGCGGAGCACGCGGCTGACCAATCACCGCGATCGACAGCATGATTCCAGCGGTTTACAGGACAGAGATAACGTCTTCGCGCGAAGATACCATCGGTGAAGATTGCATTTCGATGGAGAATCGTGCTCTCCGTCTGGTTATTCGCTATGTTATTTATGCGCAACGCAATGATTGGCTGTATATGTGTTCTGTGGGAAAGTAGACGCAAGGGCCTTGTTCATAAATAGTGCGGCTATTACTCGAGTAAATACGGTGTATATTTTTTCGTTTATGTACTTTCCTTTTTTTATGAGCCTGACGCTTGCTCCATTTATTCTAGTTTGACCGCCGCGATATCTTATTCAAAATATTAATACAAAATTCATGCACATCCCGAGCGAAGAAAAGATAAAGCGGTTCGGACTGGTCGGGGAAACGGGGTATAGACCTATTGCTGTCTTACCCAAGCATCAAGGAGAATGCAGGGATTGGTGTTCCACGCGCCGCACGTGCTGGCCTCAGCAGTAGTAACTTTTCCAAAGCCAAAACTTAAAACAAATGGCATCTTGCACGCGCGTTCGTCAATGCTTTCTTTGGTTATTTACTTCGAATCTTTTATACAGGAAAGGCGTGCGCGTGTGGCGCGTGGAACACCAATCCCTGCATTCTCCTTGATGCTTGGGTAAGACAGCAAATGGTCTATTCAGATCAACCGTGATGACGAGTGCAAGTGCTACACATATATATGATAATTTAAGCTAGCGTAAATTCTATCTGTAAAGAAACGACTAAAGTCCTCAGATTATTTGTCTACGCTTTAATGCTCTGCATTTTTTGCGTCGTTCGGGCTAGGCGTACTAACTCGAGTGAGCCACAGCTTGGCTAACAAAGTTTCTTCCAATATACCAACCAAACAAAAAAATGCATCTGTTCTCATGTGACCTGTTTCAAATCTTTTGTTGCGAGACACTGGATTCTTTCAGCGCAGAAAACAAGGTTTTACGAAACCCAAGCACCCATAATACGCTCTCCTCCAAAGTCTCTATACTGGTAGAAGCACGCGTCGCGGCTTTGTAATTTTCATTGCTATAGAAGCCAATTAACTGCATTGATTGACTCATTTCTTTACTGCAAGGCTATGCTATAAACGTATTTTTTTAAATAATTTTAAGACATATTTCAAGATGGCGGCACCCACAATACGCCCCTATTTAAAATTTTGAAACGCTAGATATCTAGCGTCTCAAAATTTCATATACAGGCTGGTAATGGCATCAAAGCAGTCTAGATAGGCAACGGTGTGGGCATCGAAAGAAGCTGGCTAGACTTCTATGGTGGGTATGACAGGAAGTTCGCCGGTTGAATCGAGCTTAATAATGACAGGCCCTCACGTTGCCTCCTTAGCGAAGACCGTGGAGTGTACAAATCGAGTTTCCACAAGGGAGAAAAATTTGAGCAGTTTAATGTAGTCTATGCAGGTAAATTTTCGGCATTTCGTTGCTGCATTTTGAGTGGTGGCACCTATACTTTTTATATCCTTCATATGCCACGGAGTAATAGCATATCTTGCAGTGATAACCTAATCGAACCCCCGGCACCGGGTTGGAAACGGTCCGCTTGCCTTACTCGAAGTAGTGAGAAAAAACAACAAGAGCGTGATAGTTAGTGTGACGCAAAGTTCTCTCAATTCACGCTTCCAATCGACTGACTTTGTAAATATTTTTTGGGGGTGAGGACATGTGAAGCTCAATAACATTGCAGCCACACTTGTACTGGAATTTTTTAGTGCTCATAACACACTTTCCACGATTGCTCTAATGCTTAATACAATTATTTCTGCACCCAATGACGGCTCAGTGATAGCCATGACAAGCGTAGATGTTTGTGAATTGCAAATCGATAAAATTAATCTCTCAGAACTAACTCACGCACGACGTCCTTTCCTAAGCTTCTTCGCCTATACCTTTGGCGGTTGCCTATACTCTGCGTCGGCGCGGGCAATCCAAAAATGCACCATGTCGAGGAGCGTCAGTTGCGCACTTTACGCGAAAAAGTTCTATAGACATTTACCTCACTACAACTCAATATCTCCCCGTCGAAGTCTCAGTTTCGCGAAGCAGTTCTGCGTCACGAAATTCCGTTAATCGGGAGAGTAGGTCTTGTGCCAGACAGACTATATATGGACTCCAATGCTGAACACACAAGGCAGTTGAATTACTCGATTAGAACCAAACCGTGAGGATTCGAAATGGCAAGGGCGTGCACAATAAACTGTTTTTTGTATTTTTTTCAGAATCTTTTAGTTTTTAAGACATTTTGAGAATGGAAATGGTTTGAAACCTATGGATGCTTATAGGGCTGATTAAATGATAATGTCAAGCTCTAAACGATCAGAAGGAATACAACTTTTCAGACAGTGCTGTTGAGGTTCCAATATTACTACTATTCTACGTGTTCCCTACTATCGTCATAATGCCACGTGACGTCCGTGATTAACAGTTTGCAACGATCCGTTCCGGCTGATTTATACGCCCGGAGAGACTGACAGAAGATGACTCGGAACTGCTTCTGTCGCTTAGCGCTTCTTACAATTTTCTTAGAAAATTGATATATGCGCATTTCTTACAAGTACCAACAACCATCGTCGTGTGAACGCGCCAGACACGAGCCGAGAGCGAGAACGGCGCAGTCATTTGCATTCAAGGACTACACGAGGTATGCGTCTTGTGCATAGGGACCTTTGAGGCTACTTGTAAGACAAGCTTGTCAAGGGGCATTATACGAGGATTCGTGAGGCTCGGTGACACTGAAGTTCACTGTTTTAGCAGGGCGGACAGTGGAAATAGGTCTACCGAGCAGCGCTGTATCTCTTAACTTTAGCATAACACAAATGTATTGAAACTGAAACACATGTCACTCCTGAAGCTAACTTGTGTCCGAGTCACATGTACCTTTCTTGCAGCTTAAAACGTGACACGACGAAGTATATTAACGGTCTTCTATGTACCAGCTGACTATGACAGGAGAGTTAGTATGTGTTTCTATTCCATAATAAATAATTGATGTACCAAGGCCTTCACAAACTAGCATGTGGCAGTGGCCAAGCGATACATTAGACGTGTCCCATGCGGTCCCCGAGTGGGCAATATGATCCCAGATTGAGGCCACACTAACTTCGTGCTCCTTCTGGTATTCTGAAGATACTGAAGTTTAGAAAGCGTATTTACAAACAATGCAGAAATTATAAGATAGGTTGGTTCGAACGCTTACCTCTGGAAGTATACTTCCCACAGGTAAGCGCTCGAACTCGTCTATGTTATATTTTATCCATTGTTTATAAATACGTTTTATAAACTTCAATACATTCAGAATTGTTTATGGAGAAATGGTATACTCTATAGAGTAAACAATTTATTTTACCGTTCTATACAGTACCGTTTTTTTAAATAATTTTCTGTTGTCCGTTCAACTACCTATTTGAGTTTTTAGACGACATTGACTAAAAAAAAGAATGCTTTAAAGATCGTTGTAAAAGAAACCTAAGCATCGCCTGAATGTAACAAGAAAGACACGCTACTAAAACTGGACGCGCGCGAATTTTGTCAAAAATTATTAGTACATTGCGCAAGACTTTTTAATTCAATCGCAATGTTTCTGGCTTTTGAATTTTTTACCGATTATAATATTTTGCTCACATACATACAGCGCCAGTGGCAGCGAGGAGAACAAAATCATGACATAGTCTATCAAGAAGCATGCAGTATTTCAATCAAAATGATTTTATGACAGTGCCTGCCATTATTTTAGGACATGGGAGGCCAAACTGCGAGTACTAATGCGGCTCGCTGCTCTTTGGTAAGCGTACCGCCGCCCCATCCCGTACGGTCAGAATGAAATATACAGAGGGTTAAAAACAGTCTGCGTTTTAGTAGCCTTATGCCACTATCCACTATACATCGGACTAGTTGAACTTAGGTCATAAAAAACAGTGCCAATGATCAATCGCGTTATAAGTGGAATTGGCGGTGCCCTTAATGAAATAAAACAAAACCTGCACTGCACTTAATTTGTTTTTCGTGGCTCATTGCATCCATTTGTTTGGCCACCACTGCTCTAGAATGCTAGAATGTACTCTGTTATGCTTTCTTTCGATTTCTCTGGGAAACCCTTGAGACTTAGGAAAACTGAAAAACGGGGACACCACACAGTCTCAAACAGGTCGTAAGCGCTTGGTTTTATTAACACGTGATGGATTCCTTCCCGCCCCTTTGTGGCGAGCCACAACCCACACATTATCTATCCACAAATGCTTCCAACACTCGCGGACACTTGAACAAAAGCAAATTTCTTGATACACGCTAAACATTACAGTCACAGCGCACTCGAGCATTCATATTTGCAACTTTACGTATTTTCATATAAGCTGAGATTTTAACGAGCAAGTGAAACATCTTGCATGGCAGTCTGAATTTGTTTCCAGAACACGTAAGAAAAAAAGGAAAAAACATTTGCTATTTTAATAAATAAAAGGCAAACGCCAACCAATCCCTAAAATATCGTAGGGTCCCAACGTTTCGGTACCGGCTCGGTACGTTCTTCAGGGGGGCTATTTGCAAGAGAAGCAGCTTCTTTCTTTCTTCTGCGGTGAATGTAGGGCAGCATCTTCGTTTTTTACGGTGGTTAGTTTTGAAACCAGGTGAGGTACCCTCGTTTTCTTCAAAGTTGGTTATTTACAAACGAGGATCAGCATCTTCGTTTTCCTCTATAGTAGGGGCCTGTTTCTTTCGTGTCTCCTCTAAGTGCCGTAGTCCACTGACGTATGCTGAGGGCAAGGTGCCGGAGGATCAGGGGGATCGGTGGCCGAGTGGGCTAAAGCGCACACCCAGCTCGACGCGCGTGGAGCAGCTCGCGCTGCAGAACCCAGGGATCCTGGGTTCGAGCCCCACCCCTGCCCGTTTCGATCTGGATGAGCATCGTACCGGCGTGCGGTCGTGTATCACTACTGCGTGGTGGCACGTTAAAGACCCCAGGCTAGCGGTTGTACTGCACTGGCTAAATTGCTCATCTACAGCGAGTGACTCGTCACAACTTCAAAAATGGCTGACCAACTACACGCTGTATAAATATCCCCACAACCCAATTTTTGCCGGAGGATCGATTAATATTTCCTGGTGTGGATCTGTATGCGCCATGACTCAATAAGAGAGCCGTTGGCGCCAGTTGGTTTCGTACATCCAGGGATTTGGGTCTTATCAAAGTCGATGCGGTGGTCATTGTCGTCCTGACAGTGTTCCGCAACAGCGCTACGCTCTCGGTCAAATTTGCGTACGTCATTCTTATGTTGGCGGACTCTTTCTTTGAGGTTTTTTGTTTCGCCGACCACCGCATCGACTTTGATAATACCCAAATCCTGGATGTAGAAACAAACTGGCGCCAACGGCTCTTTATTGAGTCATGGCGCATACAGACCACGCCAGGAAATATTAATCGATCCTCCGGCACCTTGCCCTCAGCATACGTCAGTGGACTACGGCACTTAGAGGAGACACCAAAGAAACAGGCCCCTACCATAGAGGAAAACGAAGATGCTGATCCTCGTTTGTAAACAACCAACTTTGAAGAAAACGAGGGTACGCGCACCTGGTTTCAAAACTAACCACCGTAAAAAACGAAGATGCTGCCCTACATTCACCGCAGAAGAAAAGAAAGAAGCTGCTTCTCTTTTAAATAGCCCCCTGAAGAAGGTGCCGAGCCGGCACCGAAACGTTGGGACCCCACGATATTTTAGGGATTGGTTGGCGTTTGCCCTTTATTTATTACGTTTAACCCAACCAGGCAGACGTCTGCCGAAATGTTCACCTTCATTTGGCATTTTGTGACTGGACTTGTAGTCACAATGACTAGGTCTAAGAGAAGCACCTCGCAGGTCTGGGAGCAGGAGTTCAACGAGACGGACGAACGGAGAAGAGCGGGTCCACCCGGAATGGCAAGCGTGGCTGCAGTTGGTCTGATTGGAGTAGCTGCGACCGGTGCGGCTCAGTTGGAAGACGCAGGCGCGTGGGCATCTGTACTGTCGGGTACATGGCAAGTGAGTTGGAAGCGCCTGTCGAAAGGATGTCAGAGAGCTCCATCTTCCAGGATCCAGGACATGACGCGTTGACTGACGACTAC